>JAECUM010039877.1:0-45271 GCA_016617855.1 Megalonaias nervosa | reverse complement strand
TGTGTTTGAGAAATTACTATATACTTGCTGGTTACCTGATTGTGAATAACATTTTATTTTTTTCTGAAAAACATTAATATAAAATTAAATCTGAAATCTTATATTTATACAGAAAAACGAAATCTAAAATATATTAAGTCTATTTATACAGAAAAACGAAACGACTGTGTATATTATAAGCAGGAGACTCAGCAGTCTGAAAATCAATAGGTGGGTTTTTACCAAGCTTGTAAAGATTCAGGGAATTTTGTTTCAGTACGGATTTAGAAAGACAGACAGACTAATACGCCTGGAAATCACTTAACAGACAAAACGAACTAACTAAAATCACCGGCAGAGTTTGTTACAGACAGTCTGAAAATCAATACAGTGCATTCAGAACAGGCTGGAACGGTATTATCTCCCTTTTATAATGCCCAAGTGCTAAAGTATTAATTCCGTTTTTACAATATTTTTATCATCAAAATTGCTAAGTCCACGTTTAATATTCGTATCTGTCTCGAGCTTATGAAGATGCGTTCTAATGACATTTGTCTTAATAAAACTGACATTATTGTTTAGCGCGGTTTTAAAGTCATTAAAATTCATCATCTTTTTCACATATCCGCGAGGGATACCTCTCGCTTTTTTTGTCAGATTATTATCATCTAATATCACAGCGTACATCTTGCTCCTTAATCCAACAAACTCTCTCACCGGCACAAACATAAACTCATCTTCCATTTTACCAATAACTTTTTTATTCGTATCTACTACTAGTCGGAGAATCTGATAAATCAAATAGGTCACGGCGCTTGTAAATATCCTCATAGACATCTTCGCATTTTATATTATAAACTAGTGAATCTGTATCAGTAAATAGCAACACTGAATCTGGCCACTGCTTTTTAGTAAAATTATAGTGAAAATCATGCATTAGCCACTTTGATATATCAAGTATAGCTGCACCAACATAAATCGGTTTATTTTACTTTAAATTTGTCTTTCGTCGTTGTATTGCAACAAGATTTTCATTAAATATTTTCATACGGACAAAACCGTCATCATTACCTAATTTATTTCTGGGACTTATATTATTTACTATTTCGATAGAAACTATTTTTCTAATGTTCTCCATTGTCTTACCAAACACCGAGTTATTCATTAACTTAAAAAACGTTTTTCTCAAAGTCGGTCTTAGCCACAGCACGACGTTTGGTATTTAAGTCAATATAATTTGACATCCACCTCAACTGATTAACTTTTAGCACACGATGGACTTTTCTCAGAATTAGTCCAGCATCTACTGCTTGTTTCAAATTTTTCTAATTTATCACGTAATTTCTTTTATTTAGCAAATTTGGAACTGACTTATTAACAATGAGATTTTTTGCTGTTGTCATGGCTCGTTGCTCGGGTGATAGTAAACAGTAATATATCATCATCGACTCCGCACAAAATGGGTAGTCGTTGTGTAGATCATGCAACGAACTAGGATCGACTTCAACAAAATAACTGACATCAGTAATTTTTTTTTTGGTAAATCTTTTTCAGTTTCTTTAAGAAATTAATCTGGAGATATCCAATGAAATCCACTGCACGGCATTGGCTCTGACATGGCCCAACCATACAAATTGACGCAGTCTAGATAAATATATAACTCGACGGGAGATTTTTATCATAATTTTTTAGATATTTATTATTAGCTACTGAATATTTTTTTGTTATAACACTAATTCCGCCTCTGATACCTTTTGCAATAAAATTAAACATATCGACATCTGTTAAGAGATCTAATTCTATTTTGCTTATTTTTAGTAGAGCGCCCCACGACAGCCCGGGAGCAGAATAATACCAACAAGGATCTAGTCCATAATTGCTGTAGCTTACTCGACGAAAACTTTCAGAAACATCTGCTAGTAATAAAACATCTGTCTTCAAATATATATCATGATAATCACCAAATGTTTTAAAACTAAATGTATTCCAAATATCGTGCGCATATTTGCATTTATCGTCTGACACATCTTCATTTTTGAGCTGCGAGCAAAATGTATCTTTTTCGGGCAGAGAAGTTTCATCAAATCTGCTCCAGTCGTCGAGATACTCATACGGAAAGGTACCTTTTTTTTTGTCAGTAGATTAAATTTATCACCAAAGCAACTTTGCAGATTATTAAAAGTGCTACAACGTTTTACGAGTTCATCTAATGATGCTGCCATAAATTGCAGACTGCCAATAAAACGTAATTTTCCGAGAGTAACTGACATATACTTTTCAAAATTATTTGGAATACATTTTATCTTATTATTTAGTTTTAGTTTAGATTTAATTTCCTCATTGCCAAAAGCTTCTACAATGATATGACTATCATAACTGCGAAAGTTATGTAAAACGACAGGAATAAACTTTGGTGCATGAAATTTTAAATTACAATTATTATGAGCTGCCCCACGATACTGACCGGTCAGATGACAATGATCGCGCACTTTATCACGGACTCCGTTGGGGTCTACTAAAGATTTTTTCGCAAATATGACAATCAACTGCTTCGTTAAATTGAAGTTGTTGTTTAGACGTTATTTTCATTGGAGCTGTCTTAAATAATTTGTTAGAAATTTTATTGACATCATCTATCAGATATTTTAGTAACCATACCGCCGGAGTTTCAGATTCACTATCTTTACATCTATATAACTTAATCTGACATGAAAACTTATCGTCGACGCAACAAACTACTTTATAAGCTATCCGCAAGGAACATGTTGCTGTATTTTTCTTGTACTCGATTTATTAGGATTATTTTCAGCGCCAGCCACTGGAACGAGTAGGCACTCGAAATCCGCATAAATAACGAAAGGTATATTTAGCTTATGATCATAATTGTTAAATTTTAAAACTTTTTCTTTCTCGCTTGGCATTGTTATTCTTTGAACGTTGATACGGTATTTAATATGTTCCTGTAGTTTCTCATTCTTAGAAAAACTCTGTAAACATTTGTAACAGAAACATTTCTTTTTTCTATTTTTATTATACTGTCCGCCAACTAAGCCGTTAAAGATTTTTATCCAAACGTAATGTCCTTTATAAAATAATACATTTATTGTCTTTTGTGTAGCAGTCTCTGAAATATATCTTGGATAAACATTTTCTCGCTCATCTAGTCCGAACACATTTACTGAAATATTATTTTGTTTTTCAAACTTTGATATCTGATTTTCTGCCACTGGAAAAGTTTTTCCGTTAAACTTTAGTTCGTCTTTGTATGGCAAATACTTTTCAATTCGGTCACTGTGGTCACTCTGTGGATGTCTCTCCGACACAATAGACTAACGAAAACATTGGTCGTCGTTGTTTTTGACATTTATACAGCATTTTTTTTTTTATTTTTTTTTGGAAGATCAACGTAAGAGCTACCTCGAAGTACGTTATATTTTGCCGTATGAATTAAGACTTCCTTTATCATTTCAAATTTCCAACCTGACCCAGAAGAAGTAAATTCCTCCAATTTTGTATTTATTTCTTGGTGTATTTCAGCGGCGACTGCGGCAATATTTGTTCCAGTTAATAGTTTTCGTGATTTAGCTGTTAGATATGGTTCTGAAATTTCGCTGTCGAAACTTGTATTTTCAAAGATTATATCAGGTACATCTTTCTCAATTACGTGTAAGTTTGATAAAATCGTATGATACTGTACTATTACTGTGATACTTTTGTGAGCTTTAAGTTCCTTAAATACAACAGGCTGTAAAAGATGATATAAATTTGTAGAGTTAAAATTTGCTAAAATATTTTGATCATCAAATTTGTAACTGCTGTCGTATCCGGAAAATGCACTAGCAATTTGTTCTGCTTTGATAATGCTCTTTTTAGCAATCTCGCGCAATTTTAACATTTTATATAGTATTTGTATATTTAATTGATTTTTGTAACTTATTTTTCAATTAGAGATAGAAAATCCCTATAATATAATGACAGACATTTTGAGATATATCAGAATGACAGCGGAAGAGCAAGAAACTTATCATGTGCACGCAAAGTACAACTTATACGCTGCAAATGCACTTGGTTCGGTTATTTGTATAAATTCTAAGAAATCGGTAGGAAAAACAACACCAGCTGGAATGACAATTGCAGTAAAAAGTGTTGATACAGATATAACCGAAATATTTAGAAAAGATTTTATTTACAGTTTGTTTTGCGAGGATATTCCAGAGGGTCAGCGAGTCTATAAAGTAAATGGCTCAATTACTGATGATAATATCGAAAATTTAGCGTTACAAGATGAATATCAGCCTCATCCGGTATTTGATTTATATGAGGCTAATGATAGCGGAATTATCCGTCATAGAAAAACAAAAAATGTTATTGGTTTTATGCAAAACAGAGGTTATTTGAATGTAATGGTACGTAAAACTAAAACTGACCAGGTTCGTTATCTATCGCATCGTTTTGTGTACGAAACATTTAATGGCGCTATTTCAAGTAATTTAGTTATCGACCACATTAACAAAATTAAAACAGATAATAGAATTGAAAATTTAGATCTAGTTACATCTCAAGAAAATACTAAACGCGGAGTAGGTGATGGTAATCATTTTAAAAATCCTACTAGACAAGTAATTTCAGTAAAGATTGAAACTGGAGAAAAAATGAAATTTAAGTCAATTTATTCTGCCGCAAAATATCATCAAATTTGTAACCATTCAATAAAAGATGTAGCTGACGGTAAAACAATGACAGCAACGTCAATGTCAACATTTGATAGATTTAGGTTCAGATATGATGATTAATTATATTTCGTAATTCTGTCTTAGTAAGACAATTATGTGCAAACATCAAAACATCATCTTTATCAAATTTTAATATTAAAAATGAACTTTCATTAAGTTTATTTTTTTCTGCCGTCGTCAGAAGTATTCTGTCATTTTCGCCTTGTATTATATTCACATTAACAGAATAAGCACTATAACCTTACAGACATTTTCGAACTGCTTCGGCTAATTCTCTGTAATTTAATATATTAACTTTTTGATGATATTTAACCTTAGAAATTCCAGTGGGAATTCCGGGAGATTTCGTTTTGCTGGCCATTATTATTACAAATTAGACAAAAATATATTATAATATGAACTTGATGAAGCGACTTGCTGATATATATTCGGAAGATTATATCGCCACAAAATTACAAGTAATTCTACCAATCACTAACGACAAATTTTCTAGCTATAGCGAAGATGATATTTTGTACAACAAAGAGTCCGACGATGAAGTGGTCGCCGTCGCTGACAAAATAAATTACAGCAGACCGACAACTTGACGTTATAATGTTAAGTATCACATTGCTAAAAAAAATAATAAAATTTATTTTACAGTTACCGAGCAACAAATATTTTGGCAGCTTATCAAACCTTTTTTAAATCTGAAAATAATTGGTCATCAAAGAAATATAAAATATGATTTTATTTTTTTTTTTAAATATTTAATTTAATGCCAGTTGATAATTTAAGAAAAATACATGTAATTTCGTTATGTGTAACTATCAAATGTAAATCTGTACTTGTGAAATACGAACAAATTTATAATAACATTATTACACAAAATTATAAATAATTTTCTAAGTTTGTATCGACTTAGTTGGTACCCAGCTATTAAATTTATCGCTGTATCCTCTCCACTTAACTAAATTTTTGTTACCGCGTTTTCGGATAACTTTTTCAATAACAAATAAGTCTTGGGAAGTTTTCTGAAGTTCCTGCTATTAAAAAGTACCGGTTATAGGCTCACCTAATAAATCTTTTAGCGCGTATGTTACAGGTATTGTTAAAAGTACTTTATCAACAACAAATACTTCCTCGCTCCAGTTTGGAGCAAATCCTTTCTCAAATGGTTTTTTTTGTGTGTGTGTGTGTGTGTCAGAGAAGTTCTAACTCGATCACCAACTTTAAATTTATGTCTGTGGTACATGTTTTCGTTTGCTAATATAGGATTTTTAATTGCGTCGTTTGGCGACATTTTGGTGGTTCGGTGTTTCGTGTTATTGTATTCGTCAACAATGTTTTGTAAATTATCAATATATTTATTTGTATTTTTAGCTGATAGGTACTTATGGATTTTTTCGTTTAGTGTACGATTAAATCGCTCGACGACCACGCTTTTACCTTCACTTCCTGTAACATATTTTTTGACATTATTTTGGAGCAAAATCTGCTCGAATGTTTTATTAAAATATTCTGCTCCATGATCAGTCCAGATTCTATTTGGTTTTCTTTCTGTGCTTGTTATTATTTGTTTTAGCGCATCAGTTATTGACGTTCCAGTGTTATCTGAAACCGGCACACTAAAAGCAAATTTACTAAAGATATCTATAACATTAAAAAGATATCTTCTGTTATCATTAAATGCAGCTAGATTTGACACATCTACTAAATCTATCGCCCAGATATCGTCAACGGAATTTGCAACAACTTTACGTCGCGGAAACTTTTTTTTTGGGGGGGGGGTGTAACTCTGACGCTAGCAACGTTGTCGCTTCAAGATCATCACTGCCAAGCCCGAATTTATATTTTGCTCCAATAAAACCCTGCACCAACTTTCTCTCAACCCTTTCTCGTAGCTTGTGAAGCAGGCCGTTTGTTGGTTCCATTTCACGAAGTTCGTCTAACATTATTTTATCACAGTCTGATTTTGAGTTTTCGTGATCACCGTAGCAGATATCATGGCGCATTGCTATCTCATCAACTTGATTGTAAGGTTCTTGTCCTGGCAGCGGATTATCATTTTCATCTAGTTGTTTATCAAGCGGATTATAAGGTCATGTGTATTTATGGCCTGGCAATGTCCAACCGCCTTTTGGTTTCGGCAATTTGCCAATTACTTTATGTATATCTATACCTGTTCCAACTATTTCTCTGTTGTTACATAAATCTCTATCGGAGTCGCACTTGCATAGCATTACTTATTTTCAGATTTATAATAATATTTGTTTTCAGATTTATAACAATATTTATTTTCAGATTTATAACAATATTTATTTTCAGATTTATAATAATATTTGTTTGCAGATTTATAACTTTTTACAATAATTGTTTTCAGTCGTCTACTAAAATAACGTCCCTGACAACGTCAGTACATCCGGCTCCGGACAATTTCCTTTAAAACATACTTTTTCTTTTCCCACAAATTGCGCAAATATTTTTCAGCATCATCCTGTTGTTCCTTGTTTTTTCTGTTGCTTCATTGATATTTTCTGTTTTAGTTTTACATTTGAGACAATATGTTGACATTATATATTTGTAATTTAGATAAAATTAATTGCAGGCTTTACAAAAATTAATTGCAATCTCATCATTGGCGTAAGAAGGATGCTTGACAAATTGTAAAATAAATTTAAAAACATCTGAAGCAGAGTTCTTCAAACTCGCCGACATCTGTTTTATAAACATCACGCAATAATATCCACAAGCTGATGCTCCAATAGGTTGAAGTTGATTGGACGAGTAATTAATTACTTTCGTTAGCGTTCTAGACATATATTTTTTCATTGCGTCGCTCGGTGGAAATCCAAACGAGTCAAAGTAAGTGTTATTATAAACTGCTACCCAATGCGTGCCAGATCCGTCATCAAAATCTTGTATATTTATCACACACGAGCCTAGCGATTTTATCGCCGCAAGTTCATCTTTGGAATAAACTCCGTGGAAATCTTTGACTTGTTTTAGCTTACCAAGTATATCAAAGTTACTTAACGCAAACGTTTTCAACGTCTCGTGCCCGGTAATGTTAGTCCTCGTCCTATTCCCAGCAGATTTGGCAGTAGACTTCCCGCTAGTCCCGCTAAAAGTGGAGCTATTGGAATAAATCCTCCTTTTGTTGTTCTTCGACGTCGCGGTGTCTTTTTTTCGTTGTTGTTTTTCTTCGTCGTGGTATTATATTTATCAGTCACATAAAATCCAACGAAACATTAAACTAAAAAGTTAAACTAAAAAATTAAACGAAACATTAAACTAAAAAATAAAACGAAAATTTTCTTTATACCGCTGACAACAATACCACTGCCAAAAATACCACCGCCCTCAACTGCCTTTTTCGTTGCGCCAGATACTGCTCCAGACGCCGCCGCTAATCCTAATGTACTTAACACCGGCAAGTGTTGGTATCAACGTTCTGGCCATTACAGATAGTGCCGGACTAAAGAAACCGCCTTGTTTTGACATTGCTGTTATTTGTGTGGCGTTTAAATTTATAACAAAAGGTTTGCCGCGGTTATACTTATTTACTTGTTTTTTGGTTAACATTAATTTTGTTAAAATATCCGCGACTTTATTACTGTCGACTTATAATGATACCTGGCTCTGCTTTGCAACAGCAGCTGCTAATTTTTTAACTTGACCATCAGTCAAATGTATTTTTTTACAATATATTTTGTCATTTTACATTAAAGTTACAGATTAAACTTTTAAAATTCATTAATGAATTTTTCAATTACTTGTAATTTTCAAACTTCTATCGTCATTTTACCTCCGACAGAGTCAGTTGTAACAGATCTGTCGCTGATCACTAACGCGAACACGTACAACTGCGCTACTGGAACTGCTCCAAGTGTCCAGGTAATTTCAATATCAGCTGTGCTGTCGACAGCTCGCTCGCTATGTTTACTAACATCAAAATGAAATATCGGATAAAGTGTACGAAATTCCTCTATTGATATCTTAGATCCATCTCCAACGTCCGGATATATTTGTATTGCGTCGAGCAGGTATATATAAGGTCGAGTAACATTTTTATTAGCGTCATCTGCAAAATTGCATTCTATCGCTCGCTCCGGATATTGCTTTGAATTTAGTCTAGCATGTATTCGTCTAACATCAGCATTATCAAATATTGCATTGTTTTGTTGCTGGTTACCGCGTCGCGCTTGCTGTTGAAATACAACAAATAATTGCCTTGACAGTTGTTCGCTTGATGTTGTGGTAAGTCGCCACGTGTAGTCGGTAGTATTTGGAACTGCTGTTTGATATATTTTATGTTGCTGAAAATAAATTTTGTTTGTATGTTTATCGAGTATACTGTTTAAAGCTGACATTTTATCGATTGACGGAGTTATTCGTGGCATCCAAAGCGCAAGTTTGTTTATGATAAATTGTACATCAGCTCCGCCTGACCTAAACAGGCAGTCGTTTTGGTCTGCTCGATCTAAAATAAGTGTATGTTTAACTCCACGAAATACTTTGTTGTAATCGCGACAAAAGCCAAATATTGTACTTAGTGGCAGCATCATTGTAATTTGACGTGATCCTTCTGCAAGTGCCTTCCTTCTGGTATAACCTTCATTGTAACGTATATTTCTTCTGTTATGGGCAATTATGTTATTAACATGCACTAACATAACAGTGGCGTCTGCAACTGCATCTACTTGATTTACGCCAAGATTATTACAAGCAGCATTAAGTGAAAGTCTTGTAGCGTCTGCGTTAGCGTCTGCAGCTGGTGCGGCTATACCTAGCGAAGGAGCATTAGGAATAAGACAATTTCTTACATTTGCAGTATTTGCAGCGGCATCAGTTCCAGCAGCCATAATAGGTGTTAATCCTGATAAAATTTCAACTGATACAACAACACGAGCACCACCAATTCCAGTGTCTTTAAACCACATCATATTAGTTGCGGTTGATCTGGAGTAATCATCAGAAAACGAAACAATATTTAAGATTGTACTTGCAACTTGTAGGTGACTTGAAATATCCTCAACAGTTTGATTAGCTAATTGACATCTGGCACTTTTAAATAAACACCAGCCATTATTTACAAGAGCTACTTCTGTGTTAGCTGCAATTGCAACAGGCGGATTGGTTATTGTCATAATCTGGCTACGAACTTCAAACATTGCCTTGTGAGGTAATAAAAATACATCTTCGTCTCGGGTATTAAATGTTCTAACACCAGCTTTATTTGGCTCATTAGAATTTTCATCGAGATACTCAATATATTCAAATTCTGTTACGGTGTTGTCAGCATCATAAGTTTCTGTTAAATCGAGATAATTTTTGACAGATATTTTTTATTTATTAGATTACATAAAATTAGGAAAATCATAAATAATTTTCTCTAACGGTAACAATTGTATTGCGGCGCTGTTACTTTAGATATTAACTTTTGTATAATCTGCTCGCCTTTTGGTGATAAAAGTTTTTTTGTTGTTCTTGTTATCATAGCACGTTGAGTTTCTTTTGTTAGAGCTATTTCTGATATGACCTGTTTGATTGTTGGTATTCCACGTTGTGGATCGCCAGGAAAATTACTTGTATTTTTCTGAGTAATTTTATCAGTAATATTTTGTCCCACCGCAGTTCCTGCAGCAGATGCGGCTCCAGTTGCAAAAGCTTTTGATGCGTCAAGTGCAATTGGTGCAACTTTATGCGCGATTCCCGGAACATTTTCAATAATTTTAGTAAATATATTTCCCAAAAATCCACCAATAATTTTTCTTCGGTAAAATTTGTGTGTTTCATTATATCTGAGGTTGCATAAAACCGAAGTCGATAGCAAAGCTATTGTGTGCGTAAGTGCCAATAATAAGTAACAACCTCATTATTCAAATCCAGCTGTCTCCAGACTGATCTGTCAACTGCATATTTATAATTGTTATTTGATTTTAAACATTTAGCGAATAAAAAATAACTTGCCGCGGACTAATTTGCATGAACGATCCCGGTGGAACATCTGGCGAAAACCTATATATCGTTTGTCCTTTACTGCCCTGGGCGTCAGTTATATTTACCGGAAAATCACTGTCATATGTTGCACTTTGTCCTGCTTCAGATTTTTGTATGTCACGAATAAATCCAATCAGAGACGCTATGCTCTTTGCTGATGAAAAATCTACTTCAAAGGTAATTTTTAATGTCATTCTAGCGAGTAAAGTATTATAATTTGGTGTTAGCTAAAAATTGTCAGCGACTCCTCCTAAAAATGTTATTCCAGCGCGTATCGTCTTATTTAAATTAATTATGTTATAGGCTCCTTGCGGAATTTTAATTACCCACCAAATACCAGTGCCAGGAAAAAACGTAAATTCATTGTTTACTTCAGTTTTTACGTTAGCCATGGAATGCCAACACCTACAAGAAATTAGTCCAATTTCGTACTGTTTTACAGTATCAAGTTGTACCGGTGGAATATAATTTACTGAAAAATTTGCGCTATCTTTCGCGTTAGCTAACGCGTTAGCTAACTCGGCCGTACTAGAGTCTAGTAATAATGTTGTTGACGTTTATATATATAACATTTTACAAAATTGACATTTACAAAATTAACATTTACATAATTAAGTCGATTAAATCAAGGTGTAAAGTTTTGTATTCATCAGATGTTAACAAATTTTCCGATCTTAAATGATCAAGTATATCAATAATTTCATTGTCAATTTCAGCGCCAACATTTCCAGCTTTCTTTGATGATATCAGCAGCATTAATCTGCCTATCATTTCAACAGTTGATGTATATATTTTTACACCTGTTCCAGTTACTAGCGGTTTTTCAAGTGATCTTTTTAGAGCTTCTTCTTCCGTTATTCTCTTACCTTCGGCTAACACTTTTTTTTTCATAATCTAGTCTTTCCTCATCATAAAATTTTGTTTCAGTATCTATAGTACTAAGATGAGTATCACTTTTATTTTTTTTGTTTCATTTTGCTATATTATTAATAACTTGCTCATAAAGTCCAGCAATAATTGCATGTCGATATAATCTAATATTTTGCTTGTAGTTTTCATTTTTTACTGTTATATTTCCGGTATTATCTTTACCTTGACCTTTATTTTTTATTTCTCTTAGTTTTTTTAATTTTTCATCAGCATTAAATTTATCTTTTTTAATATGATGTAATCTAACATTTTTATATCCATACTCTTTATTAAAATCATCATATTCAGAATTGTTTATTCTATCAGATATATTTCTTCTATCAAGTTCAAATTCTTATTTTCTTTCTTTTCTAAGAGCTTCTTCTTCTAACTTCTTCTAATTGGATCAACTGATGTTATTTCTGTTAATCTTCTTTCAAGTTCAAGTGGATTATTCAACAGTCGATTTAGTTCATTTCGTCTAGCAACAGGATCAGCAATATTTGCTACAAGTGCCTCAGCTAATCTTCTTCTTTCTTCGTCAGATCTGGCGATAATTTTTACAGCAGCTGCTTCTTGTTGTTCCTTAACTAATCCAACTAAACTTTTTTCCTGTTGTCGCTTAACTTCTTCTGACAACAGTTAAGTTTCAGGTTGTTTTCCAAGTAATGCTTCAGTAACTGGTTTGAGAACTGTTGCTGCTGTTTCTGCTGCAGTTATCTGTCCACGTTGTGCTTGCTGTACTCGCTGCTTAAATGCTGTCTGAGATTGAGCAAGTTTTTTTAGATTTTCTATATGTTTTCTGTATTTTGCTCGTTTGTCCATAATTATTATATATAAATTTTATATAAAACAAAAACTTACTGCAGATAATTTTCAATACAACAACGAAACATTTTAGTTGCATTATGTGTAAGTTTATCGAACAAGAAAATGTTAAATTTATCCGCCGTCGCTTTATGATAAAGTTCAATAAATTTATCTTTTGTCACATCACCACATTCCTTGTTTGCAATATTTCTAACGTCAACATTGTCCAGTCCCGGAAATAATATAAAACAACCAGTATTTCGTCTGATAAATCTGTTAACATGATAAAAACCTTGGGCTAAATAAACATAATTACATTTCTTATTACGCGATAATGAAAAATGTGATCTTATTTTGTTCATTTCTACATTATTTAGCGGAATATCGTCAAAAACTACTATCTTATGCTCGGACGAATCAAGTTGATTAATTGGAACAAGATCTTCTGGTTTTACTGATAATAAAAGAATCTTCACCAGCATCAAGATCATCGCGAAGTTTGTTCTTATATTCGCTTAGTAGCTCGTACTTATCTTGTTGTGGATTAATTGTATAAATATAAACGCAATCGTAATTAAAATTATCTCCGAGAAGTAAATTCATAAGTAAATTTGTTTTTCCCAACCCAGTTCGTCCAACAATAAGATAATGACAATCTGGAAGTTCATTTTTATGTTTATGTTTCACCAACCGCCCTGTATGAAAATTTAATATCGGTGAGGACGTTGTCGTTAACTTTGCCATTGTTGTTATACATTTTATGTTATATTAAATAAATAATGAGCCATTATACAAAATTTGCAACAACATTAGGAGATTCATCAGCTACAATAACAAACGGCAATATTGATTTATCAGGTTACCTGAAAAAAACTGGAGATAAAATGAGAGAAAACCTGTCCATGTCAAATCAGCTAGTAATAGATTTATAAACAGATTATCCGCCAATAAATGTTGTTGATACACAGGCTGTTAGTTGCAAACAACTAAAATCCGTCGACGGTAATAAACTAGGTTAATCTGGCGGAACTTTAAGCGGCACCTTAGATATGTCAGGGAAAAAAATTATAAATTTAGAGACTGGATATCCACCAGCAAACTTAAATCAAAATCAAGCGGTAAGTTATTTACAGTTGAAGTATGTTGATGATAATAAGCTTGATAAAATCGGCGGAATTTTAAGCGGAAACTTAGATATGTCTGGAAAAAAATTATAAATTTGGAGACCAGGTATCCACCAGCAAACTTAAATCAAACTCAAGTGGCGAGTTATAAATATCTAAAATCCGACGACGATAATAAGTTGTCACTGACAGGCGGAACTTTAAGCGGTAACTTAGATATGTCAGAAAAAATAATAATAATAAATTTGGAGAAGCGACAATATCGCTAGCGTCAGAGCCACACAACCCCCCCCCAAAAAAATAGTTTCCGCGACGTAAAGTTGTCGCAAATTCCGTTGACGATATGTGGGCGATAGATCTAGTAGATGTGTCAAATCTAGCTGCATTTAATGATAACAGAAGATATCTTTTTAATGTTATAGATATCTTTAGTAAATTTGCTTTTAGTGTGCCGGTTTCAGATAACACTGGAACGTCAATAACTGATGCGCTAAAACAAATAATAACAAGCACAGAAAGAAAACCAAATAGAATCTGGACTGATCATGGAGCAGAATATTTTAATAAAACATTCGAGCAGATTTTGCTCCAAAATAATGTCAAAAAATATGTTACAGGAAGTGAAGGTAAAAGCGTGGTCGTCGAGCGATTTAATCGTACACTAAACGAAAAAATCCATAAGTACCTATCAGCTAAAAATACAAATAAATATATTGATAATTTACAAAACATTGTTGACGAATACAATAACACGAAACACCGAACCACCAAAATGTCGCCAAACGACGCAATTAAAAATCCTATATTAGCAAACGAAAACATGTACCACAGACATAAATTTAAAGTTGGTGATCGAGTTAGAACTTCTCTGACACACACACACACACACAAAAAAACCATTTGAGAAAGGATTTGCTCCAAACTGGAGCGAGGAAGTATTTGTTGTTGATAAAGTACTTTTAACAATACCTGTAACATACGCGCTAAAAGATTTATTAGGTGAGCCTATAACCGGTACTTTTTAATAGCAGGAACTTCAGAAAACTTCCCAAGACTTATTTGTTATTGAAAAAGTTATCCGAAAACGCGGTAACAAAAATTTAGTTAAGTGGAGAGGATACAGCGATAAATTTAATAGCTGGGTACCAACTAAGTCGATACAAACTTAGAAAATTATTTATAATTTTGTGTAATAATGTTATTATAAATTTGTTCGTATTTCACAAGTACAGATTTACATTTGATAGTTACACATAACGAAATTACATGTATTTTTCTTAAATTATCAACTGGCATTAAATTAAATATTTAAAAAAAAAAATAAAATCATATTTTATATTTCTTTGATGACCAATTATTTTCAGATTTAAAAAAGGTTTGATAAGCTGCCAAAATATTTGTTGCTCGGTAACTGTAAAATAAATTTTATTATTTTTTTTAGCAATGTGATACTTAACATTATAACGTCAAGTTGTCGGTCTGCTGTAATTTATTTTGTCAGCGACGGCGACCACTTCATCGTCGGACTCTTTGTTGTACAAAATATCATCTTCGCTATAGCTAGAAAATTTGTCGTTAGTGATTGGTAGAATTACTTGTAATTTTGTGGCGATATAATCTTCCGAATATATATCAGCAAGTCGCTTCATCAAGTTCATATTATAATATATTTTTGTCTAATTTGTAATAATAATGGCCAGCAAAACGAAATCTCCCGGAATTCCCACTGGAATTTCTAAGGTTAAATATCATCAAAAAGTTAATATATTAAATTACAGAGAATTAGCCGAAGCAGTTCGAAAATGTCTGTAAGGTTATAGTGCTTATTCTGTTAATGTGAATATAATACAAGGCGAAAATGACAGAATACTTCTGACGACGGCAGAAAAAAATAAACTTAATGAAAGTTCATTTTTAATATTAAAATTTGATAAAGATGATGTTTTGATGTTTGCACATAATTGTCTTACTAAGACAGAATTACGAAATATAATTAATCATCATATCTGAACCTAAATCTATCAAATGTTGACATTGACGTTGCTGTCATTGTTTTACCGTCAGCTACATCTTTTATTGAATGGTTACAAATTTGATGATATTTTGCGGCAGAATAAATTGACTTAAATTTCATTTTTTCTCCAGTTTCAATCTTTACTGAAATTACTTGTCTAGTAGGATTTTTAAAATGATTACCATCACCTACTCCGCGTTTAGTATTTTCTTGAGATGTAACTAGATCTAAATTTTCAATTCTATTATCTGTTTTAATTTTGTTAATGTGGTCGATAACTAAATTACTTGAAATAGCGCCATTAAATGTTTCGTACACAAAACGATGCGATAGATAACGAACCTGGTCAGTTTTAGTTTTACGTACCATTACATTCAAATAACCTCTGTTTTGCATAAAACCAATAACATTTTTTGTTTTTCTATGACGGATAATTCCGCTATCATTAGCCTCATATAAATCAAATACCGGATGAGGCTGATATTCATCTTGTAACGCTAAATTTTCGATATTATCATCAGTAATTGAGCCATTTACTCTATAGACTCGCTGACCCTCTGGAATATCCTCGCAAAACAAACTGTAAATAAAATCTTTTCTAAATATTTCGGTTATATCTGTATCAACACTTTTTACTGCAATTATCATTCCAGCTGGTGTTGTTTTTCCTACCGATTTCTTAGAATTTATACAAATAACCGAACCAAGTGCATTTGCAGCGTATAAGTTGTACTTTACAAATTTATATCATCTTTTACAGCCTGTTGTATCTAAGGAACTTAAAGCTCACAAAAGTATCAAACTAATAGTACAGTATCATACGATTTTAAGAAAATTACATGCATTTGAGAAAGATATACTTGATATAATCTTTGAAAATACAAGTTTCGACAGCGAAATTTCAGAACCATATCTAACAGCTAAATCACGAAAACTATTAACTGGAACAAATATTGCCGCAGTCGCCGCTGAAATACACCAAGAAATAAATACAAAATTGGAGGAATTTACTTCTTCTGGGTCAGGTTGGAAATTTGAAATGATAAAGGAAGTCTTAATTCATACGGCAAAATATAACGTACTTCGAGGTAGCTCTTACGTTGATCTTCCAAAAAAAAAAAATTAAAAACACAAAATGCTGTATAAATGTCAAAAACAACGACGACCAATGTTTTCGTTGGTGAATTGTGTCGGAGAGACATCCACAGAGTGACCACAGCGACCGAATTGAAAAGTATTTGCCGTACAAAGACGAACTAAATTTTAACGGAATAACTTTTCCAGTGTCAGAAAATCAGATATCAAAGTTTGAAAAACAAAATAATATTTCAGTAAATGTGTTCGGACTAGATGAGCGAGAAAATGTTTTCCCAAGGTATATTTCAGAGACTGCTACACAAAAGACAATAAATGTATTATTTTATAAAGGACATTACGTTTGGATAAAAATCTTTAACGGCTTAGTTGGCGGACAGTATAATAAAAATAGAAAAAAGAAATATTTCTGTTACAAATGTTTACAGAGTTTTTCTAAGAATGAGAAACTACAGGAACATATTAAATACTGTATCAACGTTCAAAGAATAACAATGCCAAGCGAGAAAGAAAAAGTTTTAAAATTTAACAATTATGATCATAAGCTAAATATACCTTTCGTTATTTATGCGGATTTCGAGTGCCTACTCGTTCCAGTGGCTGGCGCTGAAAATAATCCTAATAAATCGAGTACAAGAAAAATACAGCAACATGTTCCTTGCGGATAGCTTATAAAGTAGTTTGTTGCGTCGACGATAAGTTTTCATGTCAGATTAAGTTATATAGATGTAAAGATAGTGAATCTGAAACTCCGGCGGTATGGTTACTAAAATATCCGATAGATGATATTAATAAAATTTCTAACAAATTATTTAAGACAGCTCCAATGAAAATAACGTCTAAACAACAACTTCAATTTAACGAAGCAGTTGATTGTCATATTTGCGAAAAATCTTTAGTAGACCCCAACGGAGTCCGTGATAAAGTGCGCGATCATTGTCATCTGACCGGTCAGTATCGTGGGGCAGCTCATAATAATTGTAATTTAAAATTTCATGCACCAAAGTTTATTCCTGTCGTTTTACATAACTTTCGCAGTTATGATAGTCATATCATTGTAGAAGCTTTTGGCAATGAGGAAATTAAATCTAAACTAAAACTAAATAATAAGATAAAATGTATTCCAAATAATTTTGAAAAGTATATGTCAGTTACTCTCGGAAAATTACGTTTTATTGGCAGTCTGCAATTTATGGCAGCATCATTAGATGAACTCGTAAAACGTTGTAGCACTTTTAATAATCTGCAAAGTTGCTTTGGTGATAAATTTAATCTACTGACAAAAAAAAAGGTACCTTTCCGTATGAGTATCTCGACGACTGGAGCAGATTTGATGAAACTTCTCTGCCCGAAAAAGATACATTTTGCTCGCAGCTCAAAAATGAAGATGTGTCAGACGATAAATGCAAATATGCGCACGATATTTGGAATACATTTAGTTTTAAAACATTTGGTGATTATCATGATATATATTTGAAGACAGATGTTTTATTACTAGCAGATGTTTCTGAAAGTTTTCGTCGAGTAAGCTACAGCAATTATGGACTAGATCCTTGTTGGTATTATTCTGCTCCCGGGCTGTCGTGGGGCGCTCTACTAAAAATAAGCAAAATAGAATTAGATCTCTTAACAGATGTCGATATGTTTAATTTTATTGCAAAAGGTATCAGAGGCGGAATTAGTGTTATAACAAAAAAATATTCAGTAGCTAATAATAAATATCTAAAAAATTATGATAAAAATCTCCCGTCGAGTTATATATTTATCTAGACTGCGTCAATTTGTATGGTTGGGCCATGTCAGAGCCAATGCCGTGCAGTGGATTTCATTGGATATCTCCAGATTAATTTCTTAAAGAAACTGAAAAAGATTTACCAAAAAAAAAAATAATGATGACAGTTATTTTGTTGAAGTCGATCTAGATTATCCTAGTTCGTTGCATGATCTACACAACGACTACCCATTATGTGCGGAGTCGATGATGATATATTACTGTTTACTATCAACCGAGCAACGAGCCATGACAACAGCAAAAAATCTCATTGTTAATAAGTCAGTTCCAAATTTGCTAAATAAAAGAAATTACGTGATAAATTAGAAAAATTTGAAACAAGCAGTAGATGCTGGACTAATTCTGAGAAAAGTCCATCGTGTGCTAAAAGTTAATCAGTTGAGGTGGATGTCAAATTATATTGACTTAAATACCAAACGTCGTGCTGTGGCTAAGACCGACTTTGAGAAAAACGTTTTTTAAGTTAATGAATAACTCGGTGTTTGGTAAGACAATGGAGAACATTAGAAAAATAGTTTCTATTGAAATAGTAAATAATATAAATCGCAGAAATAAATTAGTTAATGATGACGGTTTTGTCCGTATGAAAATATTTAATGAAAATCTTGTTGCAATACAACGACGAAAGACAAATTTAAAGTAAAATAAACCGATTTATGTTGGTGCAGCTATACTTGATATATCAAAGTGGCTAATGTATGATTTTCACTATAATTTTACTAAAAAGCAGTGGCCAGATTCAGAGTTGCTATTTACTGATACAGATTCACTAGTGTATAACATAAAATGCGAAGATGTCTATGAGGATATTTACAAGCGCCGTGACCTATTTGATTTATCAGATTCTCCGACTAGTAGTGGATTTAATGATAATACGAATAAAAAAGTTGTTGGTAAAATGAAAGATGAGTTTATGTTTGTGCCGGTGAGAGAGTTTGTTGGATTAAGGAGCAAGATGTACGCTGTGATATTAGATGATAATAAACTGACAAAGAAAGCGAGAGGTATCCCTCGCGGATATGTGAAAAAGATGATGAATTTTAATGACTTTAAAACCGCGCTAAACAATAATGTCAGTTTTATTAAGACAAATGTCATTAGAACGCATCTTCATAAGCTCGAGACAGATACGAATATTAAACGTGGACTTAGCAATTTTGATGATAAAAATATTGTAAAAACGGAATTAATACTTTAGCACTTGGGCATTATAGAATGGAGATAATACCGTTCCAGCTTGTTCTGAATGCACTGTATTGATTTTCAGACTGTCTGTAACAAACTCTGCCGGTGATTTTAGTTAGTTTGTTTTGTCTGGTATGTGATTTCCAGGCGTATTAGTCTGTCTGTCTTTCTAAATCCGTACTGAAACAAAATTCTCTGAATCTTTACAAGCTTGGTAAAAACCCACCTATTGATTTTCAGACTGCTGAGTCTCCTGCTTATAATATACACAGTCGTTTCGTTTTTCTGTATAAATAGACTTAATATATTTTAGATTTCGTTTTTCTGTATAAAAATAAGATTTCAGATTTAATTTTATAATAATGTTTTTCAGAAAAAATAAAATGCTATTCACAATCAGGTAACCAGCAAGTATATAGTAATTTCTGAAACACACACACACAGATATAGATATATATATATATATATATAGAGAGAGAGAGAGAGAGAGAGAGAGAGAGAGAGAGAGAGAGAGAGAGAGAGAGAGAGAGAGAGAGAGAGTCAAAAGAGTCAAAACGGATATCCTTTCCAATGTACTTTGACTTCTTTGACACGGCGTTTTCCCACTTTCCGTGTTCTTCGATCAAGAATGCATTTTATCTCGTACACGTCGTCTTCTTTTTTGGTCACACGTTGTAACTCGGGTAAGTAAAACGTTCCTTTTAACACTTCTCCGTTCATGTCTTCCAATTTATAGACGGGATGATAACGGCCACGCACTCGTTCAGTGACACGAAACAATTCGGTGGTCCAGTTGGGTAAGTAACCTTTGTCGAAAGTGCGTTTGGTTTTGCCAATGCGCACCCAATCTCCTACGGTCAACACTTCAGCTTTTCCTTTTCTTTTTCTGAGGCTGTGACCAAGTCTTAACACCGCTGCTCTTTTTCTTTTTCTTCTGGGTACGTCGGGGAGAACTTTGGGAGCATTGGGATCCCATTTTAAGAGGGAACGAATGATGACACCTCCTAGAGAACTGCTACATCCAGGTTTCAAAATGATTTGCTTTTTGGTTTGAGTGTCAATGCGAGGATCGGCCAGTTGCGTCAAGGCTACCTTGTTTCTGTCAACAAAAAAAACAAAACGTTTGGTTTGATGTGGAATCTGAATGATGCCTTGCAGTAATTGATGTGCTGTCACCGTAAACCATCGTAAGACTTCTCTGAGACTGGCTTCTAAGACACGAGCTCGTATTTGTGGGTTTTTTTCGCGACTGATGCCGTACAAGGCACGAATCAATTTGATGGGAATATGAGACTGAAGGGATGTCAATTTGACGCTGTGTGAGACAGAACCAAAGTGACCGAGGTTTTTATAGATTTTTTTTGGTGGTGGTCGTTAAGTCGACGAAGGGGACGTGTACACGACAGGTCCTCCGTCTTGGCACCAGTGGTGAAACACATGGGTACGAAATCGCAAATAATCGGAGGTAGTGGGTTTTAAATCTACGAGTAAATAGGCATGTGGGGTTTGAGTGGCATCTTCGTACGCATGAGTCAGCCAAGGTGTTCCTAACTGTTTGGCTAAGACTTGCACTTGCGATTTATCTCTAGGACTTGTAAACAAGACCACGTAATGAGCATTGAGACTGATGGTACGATGGGCTTTACTTTGTTGAAACAAATTTTGGGTGATGTAAATGACCCTGGCATTACGATGATGCCCTTTGCGCCTAAACCACAGTTTAATTTCTTCTTCGTCTTCTCCTAACATGTCGTCAAAGATGATGAGATGGGTTTGACTGGGCTCAGACATGATTACGTCGTCTTCGACAGGAATGCCTTCCACAAACACAATGGAATCACCTTGACTTTCTCGTAGAAGGCTGTACGCCGATTGCCACTCTTTGTAACACCACACGATTCGTTGAGGTGGACGATCGATCAAATGATGCTTATGTTCGATCAAACGCTTGACAAATTCGGTTTTGCCTGAACCGCTGGGTCCAGCAATGAGCATATTAAAGGGATGCCGAAGATACAAGGCCTCCCAACTAGGACGATCTAAGTGTTCGTCGATGACTTTGAAAGTGGAGGAAGAGGGAGCAGAGACAGCAGAGGTAGCCTAGTGTAAGGAATGTCACTTTTGACAGGAAGACAGACAATACAAGAGTTTTTTATACTTTTTTTCAGGACACGTTTATTGTCATTTTTAATTGTGAACAACACGAAAGACAAAAACTACATAAAAGCCAAATGGTTAAGTACATGAATAAAAGACACATCGAAACAATCATAGTGGAATATAAACAAGTCTCTGTACAACATTTTTCGTGATCAAAATGTGAGGTCCTAGGGACAGTGTGTGATGTTCTGAGAGTCTCTACATTCCGTGGCACAGTCACACAAGGGTCCTCCCGAAATGGCCTTTCGGGGATGTCGATGACGAATCTGTCCTGAAGAGAGTGGTTTCCTCGGTGACAGGCTGTTCTTCTTCTGGTGCTGTAACTAACACAGGTTTAAAAGTGACTTTTTTTCACTGAACGTTTTAATTTTTTAGGATTACAAATCTCGGGCATAGTGTGCCACTTCTTTTGTCCAAGCCTCGAAACCCCAACTGTTCCAGTCACGTACATCTGTCCAGTGAGGGTGTAAGTCACAAGCTACACACATATCGTCATACACATCTTCAGTACCTAACAGTTGACGAATCTTGTTTTCCCGTAGAGGTCGAGAAGTATCCAGATGAAAGCGAAAAGCTTTGAGGAGAATGAGTCTCTCGTGGACATTTAAAGGATCATTTTCATGCTGTTTGGGTGATAGGTACTGTTCGTAAAGAGTCCACAAAGAATCGAACGGTAAAAGAAATCCCAGAAAGCAAGTCACTAAGACACACACTACACGTCGACCCCAATTCAATGGACACAGTTCTCGTTAAAGGCAATGGTAATCCTCCACCGTTTGAATATTGTCATTGATCTCCTTCCACGGAATCTGTTGTATCACAAATGATAAAGCTAGTGGCATGATAGAACGTTTGTATGCCCTCTTTTTCGACAGCTATAAGTGTACTTTCTGCACAAAAATGGTCGTATTCCGTCGACGTATCCAAAATATTTAGTTACTAACATGCACATTGCAAGCCGTTCAGAAGTTTCAACTTCAACTAAGTTTACATTGTGTACAAGATTTTGGTAACCCTCTAACTCTTCTTCTGGAATTCGATTCAGTAAGTGTACCTGGTAGTAAAAATGATCACTATCAACAATACAATCCTTCTCGCCCACGAGTAGTTGATCAATGTCTACTGGAACACTTTCATCAGAATCAATTTTCTTATAGCACTTAGGTAGCAGTGGTTCAAACATCGGTGACGTAATGGATGAAATTGTTCTTTGCGTTTGACTTGTATTCTGACCAACTCTCGGTAAATGCGTTCTCTCAACTCCACAGGTACACCACGAATGTTCTCTTGTAAAGTATCCATTCAAAGATTACTTGGGTCCCACTAAAGGTAAGTAGTGACAATCCGGAGACCATCGAGCATATTCCAGGTAAGCGGAATCTTTCCGTTCCCACTCGTGAAGTGACACGCCACAACTGAAGCACTTGACTTTATCCCCTTCGCCCAGGTAGATAAAACCAGCTCTAGCTAATTCTTCGGGGTAGGTCCTCCCAGATATTTTGGCCATTTTCCTCGAAAGGTTTGGAATCGACTTTCATAGTCGCAGTATTCAGGCAAACGCACAGGGAACGAATATTCGTCTTCCACAGGTTCATTTCGATAAGGGTACGGTGAAATCCTTAGGACTTTGCTCAGTTTTGCATGACATCCGTAGGGTGGTAGTCGTATGGTCTCCCGTGGAGGTGGACATCCACCATAAAAACCAGTAAAGTGAAAAGGTGTACGATAACGAGTGGCATCTCTTTCGCATCCGTAAGGTTTGACACGTTCACCATCATCATCACTTTCCATGGTAGGTGTAGTTATAGCAAAGTTCCCATGATGATGTGGTACTGAATCACTGAGGTCACAGCGTACGGCATCTCTGCAATCGCAAGGCACAGCATCGCACTCGAGTTTGCTCTCATTTGATACTTGCTGAGTGAAAGGATTCATCTTTCTCTCTTGGCACTTGTAGTGACAATGAACTATTGGTCTTGGACGATGTCCCTTTTTATATGATGACCAATATCGGCGTGTCCGTAGGGTAAAGTGAAGTGGTTGGGAATCCGTACTCGCTTCTGGTACACGATCTGATAGACTTTTTCCAAGGGTCGACTGACGATTTGATGTGTGGGTAAGCGTACAATCTTGCTTGGCTGGTAAGTGGTCACTTTAGTGTTTCCATCCTGTCCAGACTGCAAGGCTTCTTTTAGTACGCCAAAGTTTACCACTTGACTAGTGCGATAATTGAGAGTCAATCCTTTCACTTTATACACCGTGTGCACTTTTCCTTGGGGGTCACGTTATTCGTAGCCGTAATTTTTGGGACCGCCACTTGCAAAACTTAGAATCTTGTCCTCGGGATGCTCGTCCGTCCAGGCTCCTAAACGGTCTCCTTCGAGTTTAAGGTGTTGTTGACCCAAACGATCAATGTAGATGCAACTGTTCGTGTCAACATACAGCACACGATCTCCTAACAGTTCTAAAGCTTCGTACAGTTTTAAGCGAGCATGGGCTGTCACGTAGGCTGCAATGATGACATTTCCAAATTCGTCGGTTTCTAACAAAGTCCAGTTCTTCTTCGTAATTGACTAAGATCAAGTCCTCACGAATGACGTCCACGTGTTTCATGTATTAGGTTTTGTCGTGAATCATTTGGAAGTAACGGGAAAGTTCTGTCAAATACTCCGTCTTGGGTAAACACGGACGTTGCGAAATTTTACCCCACAAACAATTCAACATCTCTTTGGCAAACGATCGCCTTCTTTCGTTTTTCTCGACGTGGTCTAAAGTGATGCCTTCCTGCTCCCAGCATTTCTCTTTAAATTTCTTTTGGTCTTCTGGAGTGTGACAGCAGGAAGGATAGCCACTGGCTTCTTGTTTCAGTTTTAAAAAGGCATTTACGTAGTCTGCGAAATTTTTTTAGTCTGAATTTTTCGGTCTTGGGAAAGTGGTAAATTTCATACACTTCTAACAGTTGGTATCCCAAGTCCAGAGCTTTAAACAACTCCACGCTGACCCACGTTCCCGTCAAGGCGCGTTCTTCCTGAGTGTGCTGACAAGGTTGGTCTTGGTTGCACGTTTCGGCACAAGTACGACACAAGGGAAACATCAATTTTCCTTGGCAATGATGTGGTAACACGGGATGATACAAGTACGTGGGAGGCAAGACTTTGCACTTGATCAGTTCTTTGTATTGTCGAATATTGTCCACGTCGATGTGTTCCGTCAGCAATTGTGGGTGTCCTGCGGGAAAGTGAAAATATTTGCACACGTACGGATACAGAGAACACACGTCCAAGTATTTGATTTCTTCTCCTTTCTCTTCGTCGGCTTGGTACAGCAAACAGGTGGCATTCGTCCGTCCTCCGTACAAACTGTCCCGTGGGTTCAGTGGGTCCACCAGCTTGTAATTTTCCACGATGCGCTTAAACTCGGGATCGGTTTTCAATCGCTGATCGTACTCGTGTTCCCACATTTCTACCACTTGGTATCCTTGCTCTTCTAACTTCAAGCGTCGCTGACAGGTGGCCTCGTACAAGTCTTCCATGGTCCGTTGTAAAAACTGGTTTTTAGTGTTACGTTGAGGGTAGCATATAGGGAATCCGTGAAATAAGCACCCGTTAAACTCGTACACGATCTTGGGGTTTTCTAAGTCCCAGCCATCTACCAGATATGTTCCGATGGCTTTTTCGCCTCCTCCGTTGCGGGTATGTTGGATCTATTTGTCTTCCTTGTCGCACAAGTAATGTAGCCAGCGTAGGGCTTTGACCGAATATTGACGTTTGACAAAGTTGGTCGTTTGAGGACTTATGACAGCCAGGGTGTTTTCGGGCATGAATCGTTGACGGTACACTAAGGAACACGCTTTGGCAGTAGTGCAAGCTTCTTTCAAAGGATCGACCCTTCCGTGTTCCATGAACAGTTGTCAAAATTTTCCACAGCAACGCCGTAAAATGTCCACGTCGGAACGACAATACTTTAACATTTCTTCCTGAAAGTCGAAGGGGTCCGAGGCGTGAGTCTCGTACCAAGCGTAGAAAGCTTCTCGTTGTTCGATACGCACAGTAGTGAGCCTCAGGCAAATGGGGTAGAACGGCGTGTTCATTGGCTTCGGTATTAAAAAAGTGCGGAAAATAGCCTTTGGTCATTTCTGTCATGCCAAACATTTTAGGCATACGACTCAAAGGGATGGCCAAGTAACTCATCGAATCTTTAAACTGCACTTGTCCTACCTGCATGGAAATGATTTTGGCTCCGTTCAAAGTCATTTTAGGACGTTCAGTACTTTGTTCCGTATAGTATTTCAAAAGACATTGTCCATCGTATCCCGAGAAATTGTGAACCATCACCTTGGTATAGCGACGACAATCTGCGTAACGTTCGATATCTTCTTGGCTCCACGTCTCGTCAATAGGGTCTAAGATCCATTGGGCGAAATCGACCAATGTGTTCGATCCCCGAAAGATTTGTTCACGTCCACCAGGAATCTTGCGGCAGTAAGTGCAATGAGTAAAGATAGGCTCTTGGATGCACTTCTCGCACGCTCGGTGAGCCACGCAGAAATTAGGAATGAGAATGCCAGTCTCTTGCATGCATTCGAAATCGAAAAAGATGAAATGGCCTTTCTTCTTCTGGTAATTATCTTCTTCTTAATCTTCCTATTTGGAATGGTATTTTTGAATGTAGCATTGCTGTTCCAAGTCCACGGTTTGGCGACAAATGTGACATCGCTTCTTTCCTGAACAGACGTGCGCCTTGACATTATTGCTACGTATACCTTGTCCACAAGTAGGGCACAATCTCAGGAGTTGACAAGCACATTTCTGCTGTGAACCTTGCGTCTTTAGATGTTGTTGGTAACATGTTGGACTGACAAACGTGCGCTGACAAGCTGGGCAATGCACTCGTTCTTGTTCTTCGTCCAGACAGGTTTTAGAGGCTAAACATCCCCCACATTTCGATCCGCAGTGCTTGTGTTGCTCTCGATTGTTATAGCCATAATCACATTTCTCACAGTAATAACTGTATCCCAGGAATGCAGTGATACTGGTGATGGCATCGAAATGTTCATCGTGATGATAGACGCGAATGTATTTTCCGTCTTTAAAATTTTACCTCGAAACAACAGTGGTCCGCGCACTTCTTGAGGGTGCACTTTCAAGGTGTAGCGTGGAGCCAAGACGTCTTGCAATTTTTGCATTTCAGGAATGCCACAGGGTGTGTCTTTGGATATCCCCGCTTGCTGTAACAGGAGTTCTGCTTCTCTTCGTTGTTTGGCTCGGTCCGATTGTTGAATAGTTTTCCAGGCTCATTTCCATTCTGCCGTGTCGTTCTTGTCAGCATACGTTCGTCCCACCACAATGGCACGGGCTAAGCACATCTTGTCTTGAGGATTGTTAATTTGGACGAGGCTCTTTTTGGTGCTGCGAAGGTTGTCTACCAATAGCACTTTTTTGCCATGTCGTGTCCCTTGGGGAAGAGACACATGGGTCATGAACAGTGTCGCTTTTCCGTCGGTGATGTGAAACTTGTCGTTGGATTGTTGCACGTGTTGAATCTTGTCCATGACTTTGGAAGGTGTCAGTTCTGATGGACTGCTAAACTCGATCCAAACGGGAGACTTCAAATTGTCGTGATAAATGGAAAGTCTCAAGCGATCGTCTTCTTTGGCTTGACATTGCCGTTTCATTGCGGTTAACAAAGAATCCCACACATCGGTGATGAACCCTTCTGCTTTCTCCAAGGGTACGTCGGACTTGACGTCTTTAAACTTCACCGCGTACGTGTAGGCCGTAGTTCTAAATTTTCTGGAGGAGCGTTTGTCCGTCTCTCGAATGTGGTAGTACTTTTCAGGGTTTACTGATGGTAATGGACTTTGGTTTGGTGTAGACTCTCTGGGGTTAGATTCTAGTTCACTCATCTCATCTTCAAAATCGCTGGCATGAATTTGAGCCAAGACTTCAGCTACTGTGCGAGGCGATAAATCACGTTTCTGTCTCTTACTTTCTTCTCCTTTCTTTACGAAATGATGCGATCGTTTCATCTTGATTGCAAAAAGTCAAATAACTACATTTGAAACGCCATTGATCCCTATATATCCATGTCAGACCAGTGCATATATAAAGGACTGGTGACTTCCCTCTCAGTATTCATTTCACTCTCAAACCGATCAGTAAAATGGTAGAACCCACACAGATCGAACTTCTGATTAGAGCTTTGCGAGGTGTCATGCGAACGTTTTCGTCAGACAAGCCGACGAACTACTCTTCCTCCTTTCGAGATAAAAGTCAAGATACTTGCTATATCTGCCAGAACAAAAGGCTTTGGGCTACAGAATGTCCAGATCGTCATAAAAGCAAGACCAGTGCCAGAAGAGACAAAAGTCAAGATACGTGTTATCATTGTAAAGAGAAATGACTTTGGTCTTCAAAGTGCCCTAAGAAACAACAGGAACAGGAGGAGGAAGAAGAAGAAAAAGAGGTGCCCTCGGCAAAGGAAGAACCCCGTTACGGTCAGAAAGAGAAGACAGAAAAGAAAAGAAGACGAGAAAAATGTGAGGAAGAAGAAGAAGAAGAAGAAGAAGAAGAAGAAGAAGAAGAAGAGGAAAGTGAAGAAATTGAACAAACAGAGACAGTGAAAGAAAAAAGACACAGAAGAAGTCTATGAACATTTTAAAAGTGTTGTGTTATGTTGCGATACTGAATTGTAAAAAAATTGTACCAGAATAGACCAGACTGCAAAAACCTAAGTGTCTCTTGGTTTTGATTGTTTAGAATAATAAGGACCTACACTCATACACTTACAACACGCACATCATAGGGTTAAACAAGGAATTTTGAGTTTTAATTGATTTTGGCAAAATGAATAGTCTCTCTTTTCGAAAGAAGTGAGTGGCCCTGAAAAGGACCGTTGGGTGTTTGTTTTTTCCCCTTAGAACAGACTCAGAAACGAGAAGCAATCCTCTTTAACTGCCGTAAACCTTTGCCATGGCCAAGGCCTACTTGTGGACTTGCTCCTGTCAATGATTTAGTAGAAATCAATAGGCGTGGTATCTCTGGTGTAGTCACAGGGTTAGACTGTTTGGCTCGGGAAGGTCTTCTTCTCTTGGGTCGTAATAAAGAAGTCTGATACATTTGTTTCAGACTTCTTAACTCAGCCAAAATGTTCAAGAGTACCGTGACCGTTTGACTTTCACTGTTCTCCTTCTCTCCCAGACCTTGTTTCTTCTCTACTGCTTCTTCCTGTTGTTTCCTTCTTACCTCTTCTTCTTCTCGCTGTTGCTCTTCGGGAAGTAGCGTTGTGTTCACTTTGGTAGCCGCTGCTATGCCATCGCTTTTCGTCTCCACAGCCAGTGCACCCCAATTCATCATCTTCTTAGGTTTCGTCATGTTTCACAAAACTATGTCACATCGATTCACTGCGCACAGAGGCTAGCGCACCTATATAGAGAATGTGACGTCAGAGGTAGCTCTTTTCAGATTGGAAGAGAGACTCCGCGAAGTGAATGAATTTTGTAACGCGTATTGGGATTGGTGAACGTTCTCAATCCGTTTCGATCCGCTCTTCCACTATAAATAAACGCGGTTCACTTCATTCCCTTCACCTGTTCTAGTCACAAAGATGTGGACAGACGTTGAATCCTCTACTCTCGTGTCGTCGATGTTGTTCCGTAGGGACTTACCCATGTATATGAAAACAACATGGACCATCATCAGGATCACCGGTGCAACTGTTTGGAAAAGAAGAAGCTATGTGGAAAGACAAGGCTGTATGAAGAGAGTCCTCATCTACGGACCAGAAGTGAGACACAGTTTGAGACAAGGTTTGAGGAATTTAAGGAAGATAAGAAGACATATGCGATGTCCTGTATGTCAACGGAATGGTGTTAACATAACAAACAACGGTCCTTTTCAGGGCCACTTCCTATGCCTCGAAAAGATATTAATTCTTTCTTTGCCTATATGTGTTATCTATGTGTTTATCTATGTCTCTGTCTCTCTACTATATTTGTCCCTCCCTAGAGTAGCTGCGCGTATTTAGGTCACCCCCTTGCTACATTGTTACCAGTGTCCAGTGCCGTGACGTCATGCCACCTGTGCCATTCCACTTGTCCCTATACAAAATTCCCATTGACGCTATAGTGACCCAGACTGATTTTTTGACGCCAAAAATCGTGACGCCAAAGTGACCCAGGGGGGATCTGTAATGTATTTTCCCACTGACGCTAAAGTACCCCACTATACTACTACCCACATCTGTCTATATGTTACGGTTGCCAAACAAGAAATCTGCGACTTCGAAACTCGCGGCTGCGTCCCAATCTCCAATGTTTCACACTTTTTGAATCTTTATCTTGAAGACTTATTTGAAACTCATTCATTCCCATTTTTAAAGTTTATTTTTGCATATTTTGATTTCGAAAATCTACCACTCCCGTCGTAGGACGGGCAATAACAAGTTTCGAAATAAGTAAGCAAGTCAAATACTCATTGACGTCTTCCAACAAAGTTCAAGGTTTAGTTCAGTTTTCTTGCTTCAGGGTACAGCAACACTCGTACCTCCGCAAATTGCAAACAATACCTATTAAAGTGATCCGTAATAAAAGGGTGGTTGTATTGATACTGATCAAGGCCATTATATGTTAGCTGTCTCGATGAGATTTGGGACAAGAAATTATCTCACATTTCCACTGCATGATACAACGAAGGATACAAAAATAGTTCAAAAAGGACCAATTACACTGCAGAAAAAATGTGACCTAAACTGGTTCGCGACTTACATAATAACCCTAAAATTAAGAACATTTTCGATTTCATATTATGATACTATCACATCTGTAAAGGATTGGCATATATATCTAAACCTCTATTTGTTTAGACACGAATAATACATAACCTTCTAAAATGTTTATATATTGCTTTGTTGCTAAACAGCAGTAGATGTGATTAAAGTCTTATTTATTTTTTTCATGTAAGATCTCTCTCTCTCTCTCTCTCTCTCTCTCTCTCTCTCTCTCTCTCTCCGGGTCATACCAAAGACTTTTAAATATGGTACTAACAGCTGCCTCGCTAGGCACTCAGCATTTATAGGTTTGTATTAGGACTGATGTGCCTGTGTCAGGATAATGAGACTTGGTGGGACATGATTATACATGTCTGCGACATAACGCCCCAGTGCTAAGCATTACTATAAACTGCCGCACTGCAGACATCGTAGCGAAATGAAAAATTGTTAAAGCTACGTTAACAATCCAAATCTCTCTCTCTCTCTCTCTCTATATATATATATATATATATATATATATATATATATATATATATATATATATATATATATATATATATATATATATAATGATGCTTATGTTGACATTTTTCCACAGCTGATACGACAAAAAAGAAAGTCGTTATTAGGAACAAGCAAAATTTGCATCAAATTCACAAGATCTCGTTTCCCTTGGATTGATGTCCGTAACTGAAAAAACAGTATTAATTTCGTCATATCTTTATTAATTTTAAATAATCATGTTTGAAATCGCAAACAGTGCGTCAGAAACTATAATAATTTACTCAGTCCTCTATAGCATTGATTATACGGCGATCATTATTAACAGTAAATATGATACCTTTCTTAGAAATCGAAACGATACTACCCTTGAAACAGTCATTAGAACAACCTCCTCTCGTATACTGTGTAAAACAAAATTGCCTAGTAGATAAACAATACAATCGTGTGGAGAGAGAGAGAGAGAGAGAGAGAGAGAGGGGGGGGGGGTTACCGGCAAAGGTGTGAGCAAAAGAAAATAGTCTTATAAATGTTGTGAGTGTACTCTGGTGTGATAGATGAATAACGATTAATAACACGTTTCAATTATGAAGTTGAATGCCTGCCATAAGAAGGAGTCACGTTCACAGAATGATTCCCAAATAAGAAAACGATGAATTTGACACGGGTAGTCACCAGGGCCTTATTATATACTGTATGCAGCATCCATCAGTACTAAAAGTGTTGGTAGGGAGGACGCATATGAAGTGAACACTGCGATTATACTATATAAACCAAGATATATTATTGGGTTATATTTTGTCATCGACTGCAAGCCAGTCAAATTGCCAGATAAAATATTACCATGAATATAAATGATCACATCAAAATAGATAGAACATGGTTTATCCACTACGAATAAATATCATCAGTTCATATATTAGCTTCAACATCAACATTATCTTATTGTCTGGAGTAATGTGCCTGTAATCACGATTTGAAATTGGCTATTACACGCATGAAACCAATTTAACACACGAACAACCTCTAATAACGACTAGCATTGCGAATCATCATACAGTGTTTAAAATTGATATATTCAACAGAAGTATAAACCGTTTCCTTTCAATTGTAGAGATCATATAAAACAATAAATGCACTCAACACACTAGATGGTATAAAAAATTGAGCATATACTTCCTCTTTTATACTAAAATTTTGAAACGTTTTCGTTGATAAATGTTGAACATCTTGAAGGAATATAATCACTTCTAACTGCACTGCAACCATGCAACTTAAAAAGATTTATATCTAAACAATATTAAAGACGTTTTGCATATTTGCCTATAACAGTTGCAACAGCCAAATCATCACCTCCACCGTCATCACCACCACCAACAACAACAGCAGAATCAGTAGTTTAGAAGGTCTAAATCCTGGTTAGTTTGACCTGGGATGTCAACCCCTTGGATTTTAAGCTTTACCGCCAACCTCTGACCTTCACAAACCAGTGGTTAACATTATGGTAAAGGACCTAGGCCACTGGCTCCCAATCGGAACGCCTTTGGTTATTTCTGAGATAAATATTTCGGCGGATTAATTTACTTAAAAATCACATTGTTTTTTGTATGAAGTCTTGCAGCCTCAAAAAGGAAATCTAATCTATTCGGAACAACTCGGCTATTGTTACTATTGAAATGACTGTATTATTGACCGTAACGAAGGAAAACAATAATTAATCATTGTTTGCTAAATAGCCACCATTATCCGAATGGCAGCTACATTCTAGGTATGAATGGGAAGTATGACATCGATGTTGCTAATGCACTGGCCCCTTGGATACGTGAAATGCCACCAAAGCCGATGTCATAGCCACAGACTTTGAAATGTTATGTGAGAAACGTTTGGTTCAGTCGTCTTCAAATTTGTTTACCATTAAATTCTGACTTGTCGTCTTCCAATATTTTATCAAAAAATCATTCCTCAGAGGTCGTCAACTTTTTGGGAAAGCCTGGCTCAATGATCATCTTTTCATTTATAATCAGAATACCGTAAAATGTTGGGTATAATACGCACACATGTATAATACGCACCCAGACTTTCTCCTTTCACTGTAATGCAAAAATCTTAACACCTATGTATAATACGCACCCGGATTTCTTGGTTTTGCGTGTGTAGATACTTGAGAACGCCAGCGCTTAATCGCCGCATAATTGATCAAAGTCAGCGCTATAGCCTACAGAACATTCCTAAAAATCATTTTGATGATCTTTTGGTGGACGGAACAGTACCGGTATTTATCACTAAAATATAGCTACCGGTATTCGGTTTAATAATGTATATGGTGCCCTACAATAAAAAAAAAAAAATCAATAAAGTTACATCTAGTTATACTACGCACCCCGAGTTTAGAATGAAAATGTTCATTAAAAAACTGCGTATTATACCCGAGATTTTACGGTAGTCTGGTTCAATTTTTCTCTAAGTTACTTTGAGAACAACCTGTCTCAGTTGTGATACAAATGTTTATTGTAACACAATCATGCTGACATTCAAAATTGTTTTTATAGCAACAGTGCCACAGGCCAACTGTTGCAAACACTAATGGAGTCGTCAAAATCTCCATAGCAACAAAATACCACTTACATTGAAAATAGATGTTATAACAGCACTGTCACTGGTCCAGGGTCAAAAACACCAGAAATATATCATCATAAATGAGCTCCTATCCCCCGATTTCAATAATTTCAAATTCACTATGTGGTAAATAAAATTTATTATGACAGCAAGTTACATATGGCTCTAAACCAATAAACAACAACAACAATACAAAATAAAACTATATATTTCATTTTAGGGTGAACGCAATCCAACACAGAGAAAAACCGCCCCGAGGACGCCTTAGTGGTACAAGTATGTATGGTTTATGTATTTTCAAATTATTTAGTGAGATTGATCTTTGTCCGTGATTGAGGTTAGAATACTTATGGCGTACCTTAATTCAATCATTTTTTTTTTTTTTTTTAAAGTTGTTTACTGATATTTGAGGTCAAGGTTAAGCCTTTTTCAGAAATGTAGAATGCTCTGGAAGCGAACCATTCACCCACATCTTAGTGGTTTTATTATATCATCTGTATTATATGAAATTGAGATAAACATACTTATTTCATTCCTCCCCTAAGTTCAATTTGGATTTATTGAATGTTGCATTCAGATATTATCCAATCGAACTACAAAATTTTTATTTACATCTTGGACACAAACACTGATTTGGGATTATCGTGAATTCATGAATAGACTCTGAATAATTTTGGTCATGTGATACAAATTTTAGGATTATTCGGGATTTAATTCAAAATACTGTAAGTTCCAAATGTTCACTTTGAGAATTATGGAAAAATATATTGATTTGAATGATATAACTTTTTTTTTTCTCTTCTTTCTCTTAATTAGCTTGAGTCGATATAGTAGGTCATCGCGGTTTGTTTGTTTAGTCCTTTGGGTTGTCCCCGCAATCAGGTCTTTGTCGTAGCCTCAGTAAATTAAATGTTAAGATAGCTCTTCAGACCTTCTTAGGAATGTTTCATCGCCGGGTCAAACAAACAAACCGCGATGACCTACCAAAATATAGAAACAAGGAAAGGGCTGAATGGACACCATTTATCCTGACCTACCATCCAAACAACCCCAAACTAGGTAAAATCATCGAGAAACGCTGGCCACCATGGAATCGTCGGACGCACTAAAGCTAATCCTCCCAAGCAAGCCTGTAGTAGCCTACTGGAGACCAAAAAACCTCAAGGACATCCTAGTCAGGGCGAAGTTAACGCCAATCACTGATCAAGACCACCCTAGTCAATCTGGCCCCTGTGGCTATAAAGATGCAAAACCTGTCAACCTATGATAGAGACCAGGACATTGTCTAGAATAGCGAATAGAGAACAGCTAAACATACATGGTCCAAACAAACTTGCAAAACAGAGCATTTAATTTATCTCATCACACGTAGGATCTGTAGCCTTCAGTTTGTAGGGGAAACTGAAAAGCTGCACAAAAGGATCAGCTTTCAAAGATATGATTGGATGACAAAGAAGCTGCGCAGAAGCCCGGTCTCAGAACACTTCCCCTCCCCTGGCCAAACTTTCAGTGATATAAAACTTATTGCAATTGCTCACAACCCCAAATGGAGTTCCTAAACCAGGAAAGAAAATGAATCTTACTGGATACGCCGCCTTAGAACATTGAAACCATGCGGTTTAAATCAAGAAGACTAGAAAAAGAAAAAGACAGGAATGCACAAATGAAATTATTTGTTGCAGCCGACACATTTTCTTTTAAATAACTCTCTACATTTGCTTAATAGCCTATAATTACTATTATGACAATGAAATATCCGGGATATAATTTGCGCTTACATAAATTTACATAAAACAACAGATGTCGTTATGGCTCATCGATTTCTAGATCAATACAATATTTTCCAGCATCCGCAACAAGTTGAAATAAACTAGTTCAAACATAATAAATTTAAAGGTTTAAGTCCTGTAGAAACAGCCATGTAAAGATTTGCAAACACAACGGTTTTGTGTTTTATTTGTTTGTCTTGTGTATGTTTTGCATATGCATTTGAAAAAGACTCGTTAAGAGTCGAAAGCGCTCAGGCTGGTTAGATAGTAGGTTTGCACTGTTCGTTGTCAGTTTATTGCATTTACCTTAATCAATCCTTGATACACGTGATCCCTTGCTGGATCCAGTGCACTTGAAAGGACTGCTTTTTGCCATATGATTTGTATTCTTTATATATATATATATATATATATATATATATATATATATATATATATAAAGGCTGACACTCTAAACGAAGACAAATCCAATGAAATAAATAAACATTTTCGGGAATAGAGAGTGAACCAAGCAATTAATCTAATTTTTGTCTAAATATAATAGTTACAAATCCATGGAATCATCTAAAAGATTTGTTGATAATGATATACCTCAATCGATCTATTTTTAGAGTTTATGCAGCGGATTATCGTTTTTCTAACATATGATGCGTAACATTTCAAAATTGAATTCTCTTGCTTATCTTAACTTATACTATATAAAGAAAAATCTATTAATGTCATGTGTTTTAGTTTTAGTTATTCAGGTCTGTCTGCGTAAATAATTATAAACTAGATGTAATACTTTAACTTCATGCTGATCATAATAAATGTATTACAAATAGAAAAGAATACGCGTGACTTTCTTTATACGCATATAAACGAATATATATATATATATATATATATATATATATATATATATATATATATATATATATATATAGCGAAATAGTTTTGTATATTACGTACATTATGTATTTCATGCATAACTTTTCTGTCTCTCATCCTGTCACCTATTAAAGGTTTGGTGGGTAAGTGCTATCCATAAGGTAGAAAGCATTTTGTAAACTCCGCAATACTTGTTGATAATGAACAATAAAAAACATTCCTATTGTAACCAGGCGCTTGTTGGTCTGCTGAGAATTTTATCGCGATGAAAAGGAACACCCCGAAAGTCATATCCTTGCATGGACGTATAAATAAATATATATATATATATATATATATATATATATATATATATATATATATATATATGTGTGTGTGTGTGTGTGTGTGTGTGTGTGTGTGTTATTGCATTTTAAATCATATCATGAGTAGCAAAAACCTGAGGAAGTCTACGTCTAATTTACAATGACAAACTATCTACAATAACGTGCTGGATAACTGTGATTAAAATAAATCCACGATACACAGTTTCCCCCTGTTACTTGAATCAACTCTGCATTTACAATCATCTGAACAAACATTGCCTGTACAAACACATGGTACAAACGTTGCGTGGGGACCCATATAATCACAAAGTACAACCGTATGCGTGGTGACCTGTAAAATCACTGTGGCAAATAAGAGTCAAGGGTGAGCTAAAACAACGCCAATACAAAATAACCCTTTTCATCTCCCATCCCCCCCCCTTTATATATATATATATATATATATATATATATATATATATATATATATATATATATATATATATGTTTGTGCTTGCTTGTGTATATATTTGTTTGTTCTTGCTTGTCTGTGCCTGTATATGTCTGTGCGTGTGTTAACAGTCAACGTCGTACAATGTTACGACGTTACAAATTTAAAGTCATACAATGTACTGTTTAACGCCGTTTTGTACGACTATTAGGACAATGAGTTGATTAAGTTCTACATTGCTTGTTCTAATTATGGTCTGTGCGTGTATAAATATGTACGCATATACGCTATGCATACTAAAGATACTTAAGTAAGATAAAATAAATCTGTTCATTATAGACGTCATGCATTGGGATGAATAAGAAATAAAAATAAACATTTATTAAATATGGAATTTATTTTTAATTTTGACACATCCAATCTTAAGTTGATCATATCTGTTAGCAGTTCAACCAATAGATGCATTTAAACCTCAAAAATATTTTGTATATATTTTAATATTTATCTATTGACAATTTGTGGGGCATAAAGTGATGCTGCACTTCGACTAATCACTATTCAGGAAAGTAGAAAGCAATCCTTAAAAATGTCTTTCGCGAGACGTTAATGACATTTGTTAACACAGTAAAGCAACTATCTGTATGCAACACGCGGATCGAACTCCAAGTTAAACTGTATTTAAATAATGCAATGATTAATATATTTGATTGGAATCTACATTCCTCAGTCTAGCAAAGTAATATCATAACATTAGTGAATGATAAACACTGCAGAATGTGTGCACACATTCTTATATTAAAACTATGTACAACATGCATAGTGCTATCTTATTTCAGTGTAATCTTTATTACTGGCAATCTCTCTCTCTCTCTCTCTCTCTCTCTCTCTCTCTCTCTTGATCTATGACGTTTCAACTGACCGATTTATCAACCAACGTAGAACAGATATATGGTCGTTATAGTCAGTACCAAACGAAGCCCTCTCTCTCTCTCTCTCTGATGCTTGTTCAGCCAACATGCACGATTATTCGAATGGACTCTCTCTCTCTCTCTCTCTCTCTCTTCTAAGACAGAATTGACAATGCTCGTGTGTGTTATCAAACACGCTTGTTTTGCTTTAAAAAGAAAAAGAGGAAAGCAAATGGAGCATAAACAATGGATGTGCAAATCAAATAGCTTCATATATATATATATATATATATATATATATATATATATATATATATATATATATATATATATACACTCATACAGATTGAACAAATGTGCATGTATTTCAAAACAATTGCATATATAAAGATTTTATCTATATAAAGACAGAAACAAAGGCTGAGACAGGGCTTGCGAGGCAGAGAGAGAGAGAGAGAGAGAGAGAAGACCAACATATTAGATAGAATTGATATAGTTATTTGAAAAGTTTGTTCTAGTGTAGGTACCATACTATATGAAACACATAAAAGAGTCGATGTATCGTTATGTGTTCGTCATTCTCAGTATTTCTTTTCGTCCACAGACACAGAGAAAAACAGCAAGACGAAGAAAGGAAAAAAAAAAGAGACAAGCATATGTTTGTGTATATCTCCGAGTGTCTTTTATATAAAGATTGTGAAAAGAAATATGTTCTGTCTCTGATCTAATGCTGCAATGTCATTTTCCATTTTGTAAAACTTGTGGCATGTATGTAAACATATATATCACATTTTGGGCGCGACTACTTCAGCCTATACTGTGCTAATAAGTTGGTATTCGAATCAAATTTCTAGAGAGAAGTGAGAATAAACAAGATGGCCTCTGTTACATTAAAGGTCATTGAAAGCCTTGTTAAATGTTTTGGAAGTAAAATAATTTAATGTATATGTAGTAACACCATCTATGCCAATAGTCACTTCACAGGAGTGCTATATATTTTGGCTTCTCCGATAGCACTATCTTGATTATCTTCTTGGTTCAAGTGGGGATTTTTATTGCTGTCTATATTAGTTCAAATCTATCATAAACATATGGAAAATTAATCCCGTAGTCCATGTTCATTGTTGTCAGCCTCCTAATATTTGGGCTCAGTTTAATATATGTGCCAGTTATTCTTTGATCGATGCCGTAACGATAACGATAATGATAACGATAACAATAATGATAACGATCGTAACGAGAATATTTGCTAATAAAATGTTTCTTTCTCCTTGACTACACGTTCTCATCGCCACAATAAGACTAAATTTGAAATGCCTAGTAATTTACGATAATTGATTAAATTACTCTTCTAATGCTATAAGTCTACGTTATGTTTTGAAAAGACTGACTAAAATGTCAGATGTAAATGGCTTTCTCACGTGGTGACCGCCATATCTAATATTAGGATCAGCTTACTAACAATTCGTTTGTGCCGGCGGCTCAAACATGGTTATTGTATTTTATACCATGGCGTATCATTCGACAATCTTGAACAATATCATCAAAGTACATGTATATCATACAAGCCCAAGTAGTTATCGGCAAATAAATCCAAATAGTAAACATTACGACAAACTTTCCTGAGTAGTAAGTACACAAATACTACGACACCTGCTCAAAACAGTCAAAGAGTGAGTTGACAGGAAGTCCTCAGTAACTAGCGACTTGTCACGACACATACAAATGGACCCAACAGTAAATACATAACAAAACAATATTTGCTTTATTACCTTTAGTGAATTATTTCTTACTCCTTGATGTTAACGAAGAGAACATTAACATGGATAGATAACTGCTTTTAGAAATATAAAATACCACCAGAATGGGCGTCCAATATAATACCATTTCAGTGGACTCAGTATTTGAAAATATATAGGTGTGTACTATTTTTAGCACACTTTGTATCAGACATTATAAAAAAATAACATAAAACGCCATTTTTCTCTAAATCAGAAAATATGGATTATTTATACATGATAATATAATCGAATGTTTTCAAACTTCGAAAAAAGAGAACAAGTTCAAACAAAGTTGTAAATCTTAAATTCAATTCTTTATCGAATATATGGTAGCTGATAGAGCCATTGGTCTACTCGCCCTTACTGTATATTGGTTAGAAAGATTATTGTATTCTCTTTAGTATGTATAATAGTCAAGATGTACCCCATTACTGTATGCAATGCTCGGAATGGATATCAACAACATTAATCTCTCACAATGTGGATTTTCACCACTGGGTTGCTATGTGTGGTTTTGTTTAATATCGCCGTGCCTGCAGATATCAGTCTGTACCCTAAATAGTTTTGTTATATATATATATATATATATATATATATATATATATATATATATATATATATATATATATATATATATATATATTATGTTGCATGCTTTAATTAATGCCAAATCTTCTTCGAGGGGCATTAACTATATTTCAATTTTCGGGTTCTGACAAGAACAGAATATCTACACATGTTATCTGTTGCAATTATCAGGCAATCCATATTTGTTTTTTTTTCCATTTCGACAGTATTTTCAGGGCATCTATACTGCTTGCTTCCGCTTCGACAGCAATTTAAAAGATTTCAGACTGTTTTTTTCCCACACGTGTTTTTTTTTTTTCTGTATTGGCTTCACTGAATAATACAACAAACTACACTGACATTTGCTAATAAGAACAATGGGATTGCTACTAACGTTAATGACATTTATCACCCGAGCGCTCCGGTGGCCTAAGTGGTGAGACTCTCCGCCTCGGATGCTTGATGTCGCGGGTTCGAACCTCGGCCGAGTCATATCAAATGCAGATCAGGCGATCAGCATTAACAAGTAAGTGTTAGGAATTGTCGACCTGGTGTCAGGATAAATTGACTAGGTCGGACATGATACAAATGTTTGTCGTATGATGTCCCATTGCTAGACATCGTTATACGCTGCCACACTGCGGACATCACATTGATATGACTGAAACATTGTTAAAGCAACCTTAAAGATCCAAATCCCGCATACATTTACTAATCAGAATGATCGCTCAAACTTGGCTATATCTTTTACTGGCTTGGATTTTCGATGCGAATCATGGCATCTTAAACACACAAACTGAATCTATTTCAAACTGACGTAGATGGTTTGACAACGGCATCACAATTACAGCAGGTCTCTTTGATATATATATATATATATATATATATATATATATATATATATATATATATATATATATATATTTAAACAACATGGATTTTGAAGTGTTGGTATAAAGAAATGTGCCTGTATTTGTATAGCCTAAAACGTTTTAATAACGCTTCAAAAGCCATGCCCTCAAACAGTGACTTGCCCAAAGGTATAAATACCTGAATGATCATTCAGGAAAGGTTTCTCAAGATTAGACTAGTGTGTAGGTGCTTTGTGGATCAGTGATGAATTTTGCCTTACCACGTTTCAATGGAATACGAAAACTACGTGAAAAAAATGCATGGTCTTTATCATGCCTTAAGAGAAAGAAATACGTTTAAATGAGTGGAGTCAGGGAGAATAAGGGAATTTGAGCTCGATGTTAACCCTGAACTTGAAAGAACGACATACAATTTTCACTGGAATATGTACACTTTCCCTGGGATTTTTCCTACAGTGTTACACGATATCACTGATACACAGTTGTCATAGACTGTGGAGATAAGTACGCTTAAAGGTAAATTCCTAGGCATACTCATACTGGAGTATTTTTGATACTTTATTATGTTCTGTTTCGTAACCATTAATGATGTATTAAAACATACCTTTTCTGAATATTAAAATTTCTTTTTCTCTCTAGTTCTCTTTCACTGGTTTGTTTGGTTGCCCACTTAATCAACCTTTCTCCCCCTCTCCTTCTCTCTTTTGATCAATGATAGTAAACCTGATATAAAAATCTCACCGTCTCTTTTGGTTCGTCAACAAATCAGTTTGCCTCAGTGGATCGATCTCTCTCTCTCTCGATCTCTCTCTCTCTCTCTCTGGACTACCGCTGCGAGACATAGGCGAAAATATATAAAAAAGGAGTGTAGCTATAGTGTGTCCATGTTATGATAATTCCTTGTGTGATGGTTCTTAAACATTTAGTTATTATAAATCCACCACTGCAACGCATTCAGAACAACATCATGACGGACATAACCCATTATGGTTGCTTATTGCATAGAAGAGCTAATATAATACTAACAGGATAAATTCTCACCTATTCAGCTGCTGCTTATGCAAGTATTTGTAGCTTAAAGTTTAAGACTAAATAAACAGCACAAGCAAACCTCGAGGTCTTCCAGCAAAGTTCAAGGATTAATTCAGTGTTATTGCTTCATCGGACAACATTGTTTTCAAGTTAGGTAGTGCGGAGACAAGTATAGTACAGTAACTTGTTTTTGTGTCAAGAACCTTTGCAAATCTTGGCTGATTCAGTGGTGGGAATCGAATTCACACTTAGTGTTCAACCGCAACGAGAGTCATGATCTCCCAGTTGGTAGAGTGTCTGATTTATAATCCAAGGATGTGTCCTTAGGACGTGCACGTATTTCCGCAGCTGTATGTAACCAATAATGCGACAAATAATATATAATATTGAAGTTTGGCTTGTCACTTTGTTCTTTGCCAGCTAAACTAATGATGAACCGATTGTTTTGTAACTTTTATATTACAGAAAGGAAATTTAACAGAGCATCTAATAACAGTTGCACTGTAGTAGCAATATATAATTTTATTCGCACTGAGAAAATGACCCTCACTGAAATGATGTATAATCTTTGTTTTCAGATTGATTTACCACCACAGCTGCATAAAGTTTGGGATGAACTTGTAAACCTCTATTTGTTTAGCACACTAATCACATATATCCTTTTAAAATGTTTTAAGACGTTGTTTAACAGCATTAAAAGTGATTATGTCTTTAAATATTTTCTAAGGTGTAATTTTGTATGAACACTTCAATATATGAATTAACTTTTGTTGGCATTTGGTTTAAAAGTGCAGTAATACGATACACAACTATACAAGCAACACTTACATTCACACATTGCACACACACGATAGATAGATAGATAGATAGATAGATAGATAGATAGATAGATGAAAGGTAGGTAGGTACATGTAGACAGATAGATAGATAGACAGATAATATGTATTGGCAAATATTGGCATATATTTACAGGAAGAGTTAGCATGTACATATATTGATACGTATGTGCTGCATGTACAAGAGTTAGGTGATAGAATTTAGCACAGTGCGCCGTGTCTAGGAAGCGATTTAGTAGAAAGATTACGTTACGACGTTGATTACCTGATATGAAGGAATTACATTCAACAGAGTGATCTCAACATTAAATAACGATACGTTTGACAAGAGTTGTAGCGATTTTATGTACAGCGAGAAGGTCTTCAAAAGAAGGGTGAGAATTGATGAAAGCTATAGGTACTCGAAAGGAGTTATATACCCAGAGCTGTGTGGTTATTTACGGCTTTATATACACAGATACACTTCTGGTATTATGTATGTTCGCGTATAGCAAGCTGGTCCAATTGTCAGGTGAAATATTATCACGATGATAATTGCAAATGACGATCACTTCCAAATAGATACATAATGTTTTATCTAAGCTGAACATAATAGCAACGGTTCATAATTTAGCTCAGTATCACCAATGACTTATCACATGTAAATCCCTTTCGTACGATATGCCGACTGTTTTCCGATTACCCATCCTTGCTATATTCACCCCCATGAAGCAGATCCGGCGTGGACTTAAGAGGTATTCCTGAGTCTCGTATTTCTTTGCCGGTGTTTTTTGGCATTGAGAGAAAGTGTATGCTATAGCATTTTGATATGAACAAAATGTAAATGAGCTGCCTTTAAATATTCATCTAAAAACATATATAACATCTCAGTAATAATTAAACAATATGAAACCGCAGAATTCTAACTCAAGTGTTTCTGCCAAAATTATTTTTAGTTTTGGATTTTCCTATTTCTCTCAAATCGGGCAAAGGTCAGACAAACTTTTCTCAAGTGCTCGAGAACCTTTACCTGGATATCATTATTACTTATGACACCTCATAAAATATTCCGCATTTGTCGATAAACTCCCCAGATTACATCAATATGGTAATCACTTAACGTGTTGTTCCGTATACATGTTAACCCTCTAAGACAAACACCTAGTCACACTTAGGCTCAGGTCACAATCATAACTTCCGTTTCAGTACCCATGAATGTAGTCCCAGTCTATTTTAGAACAACTTTTCCTCTCTCAATTTGGTAGTGATACAAGAGTTAGACTGAGGTATTCTTAGTATATTGCTTTAAAAGTAATAGTCCATTCTTTAGAATTGGAACAGTATAGTGTGGTTATCTGTGAATATTTGGCCGACAGTGCGCAGTGAGTAATCAGGCATTTGTCCTGATCCGGAGGTTAAATATCTGGTCCATTGCATGGTGCTTTTTTATAGTCCAGCCTCTCAAAACAATGTCAGATAACCTATGACTGGAGCCTCACCGTGAGTTCATAGTTGACGATGTTTAAGATTAACATGTGATTTAAAAGGAAACGGCAAACTGGAATTTCACCGCTAAGAAGCAACTGCAGAGACTATACAGGAAACACAACTGTGATCTGTGTGCATACCATTTCACTGGAGTAATATTTATGGATCCTAGTAACCTGGTTCCCACTGCTTCGGTAATGTGCGGACCTTTTATTCTTCAAAGCCTTAGATTTCTTCCATAAATCAGTATTAGCATACGCGGGCTATACAACGGCATGTTGGTCCTACGGCCAGTAGAATAGCTTTCAATGATAAGGAAGCAAGACAGTAAAATGGACTGACCATAGGGATTTGAAAGATATCAGAATTGTATTTGTGGTACCATAATGGTATTTATTTATTGTAAATTGTCTCATATAGCAATTCAAGTCTAGTTTGATTCACACACACACACACACACACACACACACACACACACACATATATATATATATATATATATATATATATATATATATATATATATATATATATATATATATATCATACAATACAGCACAATACAAATAATACATACTATTTTACAGATTAGAGACTTTCTCTACGGAGATTCGAACCCAGGTCCGCGGGTAAACGGTGATGTGTGCTTAGTCGTGATAGAATATGGACTGGTGTGTGCAGGCAAGGCGATGGATGCAGTTTACCCGCGGATCTGAGTTTGAATCTCTGTAGAGTACGAATTAA
>JAECUM010039875.1:0-12780 GCA_016617855.1 Megalonaias nervosa | reverse complement strand
GCATGCCAAATACATAAACTTAGTAGCATCACTGAATGTTATCGATGTACCAATAATGTAAACGTATGATGACTTATTACCTTTAGATTGTTGGTACAATTAGGAAATCACGGTATATTTCGGTAGCATACTCCTAACGATAATAGCAATAACGTATATGAATACGAAAAACAAATGATGACGACATTATGGGACTATACAACAGAATGAAAATGTTTTCGAGATGTTAAAATAACAATTCTATTACACTCACATGTTATGCAAGAAAATGGCGAGATGATATGTACAATTAGATGACGTCAAACAAACACATAAGAAATTGTTTTCAAAATGCATCCTATATAAGCTGGACAATATCACAAGCTGAAATCTATTAACGTTTCCACATCACCCCTCAGACTCTCAAATAAAGTCCACAAAAACACCACTGGACGTTCAAGACAAAAACAACTATGATAAAAAGTAAATAGATTCTACTTAGCCATATAATATTGGTGCAAGTATGCTTGGTGTAAAGATTTTTGTTTACATACATTTTCCTACCTTACCCCAACGTTTTATAGAAGGTTATTACGATATTCTCCTTCTGTACGATCGTGTATATGTCACCCATACTCACCTAAACTGCTGGATATAAATTCATGAAACTGTATAATGTTGCACCCGGTTTAGACATTCTGCAAGCGAGGTTTTATTTCAAATACTGGATCATTATCTGTGAATAGGGTGAGTACCAGAGGTATGGTATGTGCTTGCTGTTGTTAGATTATGCAAAGAAGCATGGGAAGCTACGATGGCTGGAACTTTAAGTTCATATTTATTTTCGTTTTTGCCTGTATGGGTTGCATTGGAATCATATTTATTGCAAACCAGAATGACGTTCACCACATAGCATATCATATATGCTTTTGTTTTCTATTTTTATTAAGTTGCTTGTGATGGCATATTCATGAGTAAAGGGAGAGTTTGAGTAGAATCACGTTTCGGTTGCATGCCGTAAAATACTTTCCTAAGTACAGAATGACAGAAGTCTCTGTTTTCAATTCCAATTATGCCCTCACAATCTCAATAGCAGTAGTGACGAACAATAGAATAACACGCAATGACAGTTATTTGAAATGAAGGGGTCTTTAAAATCAGAACTATCGATTATTTAAAATGAGACTGACTATTGTAATCAAAAAAAAGCAAATGAACGCTGCCAGAGGTCATTAATGTTGCATGAGTAAGTCTTGAAAACTGGCTAAAACACACACACACACACACACACACACACACACACACACACACACATTAAATATTGAATCGCTCAGAAAAACAAAACCAAATTTCTCTTTCTCTCTAACACCTACCAAACCACAACTATTTATCATGATATAATTGAAACATACTTTCAGAGAAACTCCTGCTCTTCCAAATGAAAATATTAAAACACAAAGACTATACGAATTCGGCTTCCAGTATTGGAGACGTACATTAATGATAGTATTGTTGACAAATGCTACGGAAGACATTGCTATAAACTAGAGACCACCAAAATAAACATAGTGCTGACATTTTTAACGAAAGGTGAAATTACAAAACTGTGGCATATCTTGCACCCCACTCTACGCATGACTGAAGTAGAATTAATCTACAATCTTTGCGGGGATTATTTTCAAAAAGTAATATAACACAACCAGGAAATGAATGTTGAGGATAATGTTTAGACAGTTATATATTTGTGAGCAGTAATGTAATTGCATTTCTCTGGCTTTCAATGCATGATGTCTGACTAGAAAATTATTTGAAGAAATATCGATTCATCAATAATAGTCGTAGGACCGCAGGTCTACCATAAAGATAAGATGAAGAAAATGAGCTAATTTATAATTCAGGTTATTCATTTGAATTCCATCTCTGCAAAAGAAGAAGGGGTAGCACATGTAAAACCCATTAAACATGCTTAAAATATCTTGTGAAAACCGCATTGCATTAACAAGTCTAAGACCTTCTCTAGAGGTAACTTCACATACATTTTCTTCAAGCAGTTACACTCAAAATGCATTTATCTCACAGGTTGGAAACAGACACTTTCAACAACTATGTACTCCGCTGTTAATGGACACTGGCAGGGTACACACTCAGTCGAGGTTCACGCTTGAGAAGGTTTGCATGAGTCTCGTCTGTGTGTGTAATAGGTTAGCGGCACAATACCAGCTCTTCTCTCTTTGATCTATACGATGGAGGAAACTATCCCATAGTGGATTAAATGTTGTTTAGTTTGTTCTTGAGTTTTCATTCCACATATGCTACCAAGTTTGACGAACATGTTGATTTATACAATATTTTCAGTCAGTATATGTAATCGTCCATTCGGAGACGTGTGCCTGCATGGCAGCGTTGGCTGCTTTATCTGTCTTTAAATTATCCTTTACGCCAATGTGACAAGGTAGCCAAAATCACAGATTAATGATCTCAGATTGTATCAGATCATCATGTTTCTGTAATTAACGTATTGTTAAATTTAAACTTCTGGAAAGCTTTCAATAGGTAAAGGAAATCCACAAAGAGATTGAAAGTATGGCTCTAATTTATGCAGTAAAAAACGAGACTTTAACAGATAACTATCATGAGATAGTTCCCCGATGTGCTACAATGGCAACTTAAACTTTGTCGCATTTTTTTAAACTGTGTATACATGGACAGATGGCTACAAAGTGTTTGTATGGCAGGAGGTCAAAGTCAGAGTTATTTACCCTTAGACTATGTTTCTCCGTTGGAAATCTTCATATTCTATTACGTCATATGTTGAGTGAAAAATGGACAAATAGCTATTTGATAAATAAATAATTTATTACTGTTTTAGAGCAGTATGTCAGGAAAATTTCCAGATGAATTATGTACTTAAAATATTCATTGGAGTCACTAAATTGATCATTTACGGTTTGTATTTACACAAACAACGTTTGGATTATAGAACACTTCTTCAGTGAAATTCTGGACTGCATATCTATGTTATATTAAAATATTCAAGATTATTGGAATTCATTCAGAACATTCAGTATTTTCAAACCTTTAATATTTTGGGATTTGGGACAGTGAATGTAGGGTTATTTGGAACTTAATTCATAATACTGTAAGTATCTTCTGAATTTTCATTTTGTATTGTAAAGAGTCCATTACTGCTTGATTTTACTTTAATTGTTCGTTTCATTTCTTTCTGTTAGGTATATTAAGGCCTAAATCATATTAATACAAGAGGGCCTTGTTTTACGATTATTTATGTTTTGTATATGCCATGTCGACATAGGGTGCTATAGTCTAGCAAAGAAGAATCAACACTCCATAGACCCATTGCCATTGTCCTCGAGGCAATGTCATTTGTAAGGTTCCAAGAAATACATATTACTTTAATAGCAATGGTGACCTTTTAAACCCTGGAGATTAGTGAAGCTAAATCTCTCTTTAACATGAGCCCTGAAGCTTGATGTGACTTGAAGATCAATCGAATCCGGTCCACAAGATCATCCGTCAAAATGAAGTCGAGGCAAAGTAAGGCCATGCATGTGAGTAGCAACAACTGGATTCTGCTCTACTCAACCTTTTCTTGCTTCTATTAACTGCCTCTTCACGACGTGCAGGATGGAGTATCAAACCTATGACAGAATTTAGCCCACAATGGGAATAAATGGTATAATTTAATACAAGTTCATACCAAAACGACATCCATGTATACACACGTTTTAAAGGAATCAAAGCTTGGGATATGATGGCTACGTCAATGAGTCATGTATAACAAACGTACATAATTGAACGTGATAACGTATTTGCATTTTAAATAACATTTATGTAGTAATGAACTTAGATACCTAATTTTGTGTATTTGTAACTATACATATATGGACAAAATGCACCAGTAGTGGTACATGTACATTTCTAAATGATTTTCGTTTGTATTTTATTCAGTTTACTGTACTAGTCATGTCAGTTTAGAATATTTTAGCGCGTGTTGTAATTCTGGTGCTTTTGGACCCATGACGTTCTTTAACACAGTTTTTCTCCATCATTGTGAGCGATGTCGATTCGCTTACGTGTTCGCCTACGGCTCAGCAGATAGCCTGTAAAAAATGCTGACTTAGTCCAGGTTCGCAAACGAATGTTCTTTTTATTTTACGTTAGGTTTGTAGAATCCCAACACCAGTGTCGTGGTGTCTTCCGCTAGTGAACTCGACATGGTGGACTTTTTAATTTTGTGGTGGGGTATATCTGCATAAGTGGAAGACTGAAAAAAGAGTTCGTGCCAGATATCATCTGTATGTACTAAAATTGGATTATGTTCATAGCTAATGTTGAGAGTTGATTTGAAGACTTTACCCTAATATTTACATTCGGTCGCACATTGATTTATATGATCACTTGCTAGCTTTTTTTCTAACAAATTCGTTCCTTTTCTTTCATAATCAGTAAACTATATGTTACAAAATAGGATTCTTGATATTGTTTTACATTGAAATATTTTTGAAACAGCTGGTTAACATATCAAGTTTCGATTTCGGGGGAAAGTAATTATTACCCAAGTATTGCTGCATATTATTGCTGATGAATTTATTTTGGACTACGTTTCACTAAACTTTTAAAATAAACCTTTGGTTTATTTCTGCGCACCAAATAGTTCTGTCTGTTATTAGTTCGTCATGAGCTTTTTCCTCTTGCATAGTGGTATAGGATGTCTCTTTGTATACGAATTGTATACGTTATGTTGTCCCTTTAAAGCTTGAACAAACGTCGCGTCATTTGGTTTGTTTCCTATACTATGTTACTGGTAATACAGGCTTTGATTGCTTAGAAAATTAAAACTGATATCTTATATTGTTATGTGGAATTATGGTTAAAGCTTTAGAATTGTTTACAAAGAGTGGGCTTTGAAATATTTTGATGATTGGTACCTTAACGTTGAGGCATCTTATTCAAAGATGGTGCTCTAAATGATACAATATTTCAGATGAAAAGGTAATAATTTTTATGTGCAGTCACATATTTGCAGAGATTGTTAATTTCGGAGTCAAATTAAGACGTTGAGAGCTTCCAGCACATAATTATTTCGTAAACTTAGTATGCAAGGGACGGGTTATATAACTGACTTTTGATATTTTACAGTAGCAAATGCTTGTATGTATTGGCGTGTATTAGTTTTTTTTTTATAAACACAACTGTTTCTTTTCTTGACTCATTTACAAAGTATCAGTATGATAAGACACAAGTCTTGCTTTCTTCTATAGCGATGAAAATCTTTTTAGACAACAATAAGTATTTCCGAACTGTTTTCAATCTAGCAAATGAAGCACACTCATCTTTGTTTGCTTGAGAGATATGACTAAACATCCGTTGGTTGCTATTGCACTGTACTAACTCTTCGCCATTTGATGATTGACTTGTCTTGAGCAGGTGCAAAATCTGTGAATGTTTCTACTCAGTCCTTCATGTCTGTATTTACAATCGTGGATTTAACGACAATTCTCTTCCGATTAATTGTTTTCGTAATTTATCATGTCGTATGTTTCCATTTAGCTCTCACGTTCTTGATAAAATTATGTGCAAAAGACTAGTGTGATTATGTATATTACAGTCTAATATGGCATCAAGCAAATAGGGCGTTAATTAAATACCAGATAACACCCCAAAAATTTAGTTACATGTAACACAACCAAATGATCTATTTAATTTCGCACGTCTCCACGTGAAATGCAGCATAAATAAGCACACAAACATTCAACGTAATACTGAATTATGCGAACACACTAAAAAGCATACGTTGTCTATGAGACGTAATTGTGAATAACGACATTTTCATTTATCCATTATTCAAACGAACATTCCAGAACCATTTGCAGAGGTGCTTAGTAGTCAACGGTTGTATAGGGCAACAAAAGAAAAGCAAAATGTGGCCAGTAAGCATTATTAGATATATAGCTGTATTAAATGGTAATTTGCTACAAATTAGACATCATTTAATTATTCCATGTTGAATATATTGTGACCATTTGTACATGCTGGTACCGCTTTGAACTCAGTTGTGATCATTAATACATGATCTACATGATAATACTGTTTTCAACGCTGTAGTGGTCGTTAACACCTACTAATACTGTTTTGAATGCTGTTGTGATTATTAATGTATGTTAATACCCTTTAGAATGATGTTGTGATCTTTATTACACGCTAAGGCTGTTCTGATGCTATTGTAATCAATATTGCATGCTAGTGCTGTTTTGAACACTGTTGTGATCATTGATCGCACAGAGTTTACAATTCAGGGATACAAAACGATCCGAAACACTATACATAGTACCATCAGACATACATGTGTGTGTTTTTGTGTATTTAACAAAGCCTTACTTGACTATATTAAAACAAAAGATCAGTCATTATGGTTATTAACTTTTAGTACCGTATTTTAGTTAGAAATTATATTAACATATATTTTGGACATTAAACTATTTGTATATGGATCGTTTGATATATCTATATCGCTCTGTTGCATCGAGTACAAGTTCATATCGTAATCGTACTTAACTAATGTGCATAAAATGAAATTTGTATTCAGAACATACTACCGAATCCAAATTATTATTAACCTATAATAATGATTACAACAGCGTTCAAAAAGGTATTAGCATGTGATATTATTCGCAACGTCAGTCAAAACAGTATTAGCACATAGTATGTTCTTATCAGTCTATATATTTTCATCAGCATCTTCTAGTCCGAAAATCATGAAACGGATTTCACCTTTGCAAAATTACTTTTCTTGGCTCCGAGTTAGAACTCAATCGCAAGCTTAAGCGTGGAGTTTCATTATTTGCATGTGTTTAGACCTTTTTTATCACCTATTATCTCATGAATCTTTGAGGAGAAGACATTATATTATTATCCAAAAATACCACACTGGATGGGATAACATACATGGCGTAGACACCTAGACTTATTGTGCGCACGCGTATCACAGAGTATATATTGTCCATTTCATGATGATATTAAGTAAATAGTGCAACAATGATTCCCATAGGGTCTTTAAAATAGACAGGTGTGGTCAAAAATGTTTATCTTTTGTATTTCTTCTTATTTTCATCATATCATTGTCATCATCAATTATTGCAAATTTGAAAGAATATCATGTCAAAATGAAAACACACAATGTTCGCCTTATCATATTGTTAAATGAAATTGTACTATAAGAATGTTGTGAAAGAAAAAATTTGCAAGACAATGAATACATCAAAATGTAATGATCATGGCATCGTCAGAAAGGACTGTATACACAGGGCTACTTAGGAAGTTGTTAACATTTATCATCACTTGGTTTATTTCAAGTTGATATGATTTTGTTTGTGTTAGAAAGAATGCTTCTGGATTTTAAAGTTTATAGTACAATGACCATGCAGCAAAGAATGGCCAATACATATACAATATTATCAGCTACTAACATAACTCAATATTACAAAATAGTTACGATTACGACTGTATAGTGATAAGGCAAGTAACATAGAAGAGCAAAAACCAAAGTGTTTTTTTTTTATATAAATCTAACAAATAATTTATTTCATAGAATGCAAAGTAAAATATTAAAAACAATATAGGGTATTTTGAATTAAATCACACATGTCCTAAAGGTTCTATCACAAGTTTTAACTTTTTTGGTGACACTGTTCACTTCTCTATAGTTGATGCACATGTGGAAAGTAGTTTTAAGTTTCGGATTAGAATACACGGTGTCCTCTAGTTACTTTTAGTTGCATATATGAAGTCATTCTCTATCAAATATTTATTTTAATTTCAAATATTCCTGCGTGAGAAAAATTATCTTGTCATGATACTGTTTCAAATGGTGTAGAATCTACCGTTTCAACGTTATGGTAGATTTTATTTGCTTCGTCTTGAAACATTTCAAAACAGGAGCTCATCTTTTTCTCATAGAGTGTTCTATTTCATTCTTTCCTTGTAGCTGCAGATGTAAAGTGTCTGGTCCAGATTATTCAATATTTCTAAATTCCGAAGTTTGGTTAAACAAAAGTCACTTCAGTCTGTTTGCATTACAACGTTGAAATCCTCACAGTGTGGGAGAGGTACAATTAAATTGACTGAATGAACAGCAGGGCTATCATTACAACGTTGAAATCCTCACAGTGTGGGAGAGGTACAATTAAATTGACTGAATGAACAGCAGGGCTATCATTACAACGTTGAAATCCTCATAGTGTGGGAGAGGTACAATTAAATTGACTGAATGAACAGCAGGGCTATCATTACAACGTTGAAATCCTCACAGTGTGGGAGAGGTACAATTAAATTGACTGAATGAACAGCAGGGCTATCATTACAATGCTGAAATCCTCACAGTGTGGGAGAGGTACAATTAAATTGACTGAATGAACAGCAGGGCTATCATTACAACGTTGAAATTTTCACAATGTGGGAGAGGTGCAATTAAAATGACTGAATGAACAGCAGGGCTATCGCTATCAACATCCGCAAATTGTTTCTGTTTTTGCCTCCCAGGAGAGTTGATGATATAGTAACTTACGTTTTTTTTCAACTTACAAAGAAGAGAATTTTTTAGGTATGGGCAAGAGCGCCAGAACTATATCACCAGACTGAAACCTCCTTTCCTTACAATTTCATAGCTTAATTTCATTTCTGACTGGGTCTTGTAAAGGGTAGTTCTTGCAACTTCACAAGCCTTTGACAACTTGTACCTGAAATCAGAAAGAGTCAAGAAGATTACTTTCTTAATCTTCAGTTGATAGACGGTTCTCTTTTAACAACTTCAATGGTTCATGGACAGTACGTCCAAAGCTAGTCATAATGATTCTTGAACTGATTCCTTGATAACGAGCAGGAGCAAATAAACATCTTCATCCCAATTTGTCGGCTGTTTCAAAACAGAATGACCGAATCATCTTCAAAGTTTGATGAAACCTTTCTAAACCCCATTGACTTTAAGAGCAATAAAGCTTTAAACTGCTGGAAGTCTAATTCATGCATAACTTGCTGAAAACTTCTAGACCTAAAAGTTGACCCTTGATCAGATTTGACAGATTTGAGAAGGAAAAAAAAAATGAGTCAAAGTAAACTTTAACAAAGCTTTTACTTTGTTTTTATATTTTATATTCCTCAAAAGAATAGACTCTGGAAATATTGTGGTCGCACACATTCTGGTCAACAAGTATGTTTGACTGATTTGGTCTTAGTAAAGGGACCCACACAGTCTACCATTATTATATCAAATGGTTCGTCAAATACAGGAATTTGTTGCAGTTGATCCTTAGGTATCTTATGATTGAGTTTTTCTACCATTTGACAAGTGTTACAAGATGTACAGTATTTCGAAACATCACTTTTAATTCTCAGCAAATAAAAATGTGTCAAGATCTTGTGCTAAATCTTTTTGACTCCTGAATGACTAGCCAAGTACTTTTCAGGGACTAGGCTAAGAATATCCTCTCGATGGAAGTTAGGAACAACAATTTGATAGCCGACTAACCAGTGTGTATCTTATATGGTGTCCATTTTGTTTAAGGACCACATGTTTCGCAAAATAGAAAATGGCTTCAGTTTCGCTTATTGCCCTATGAAACAAACAATATATCAGAATCTTTTTCGTGTTCGACGACAAAACATTGTTGATTGTCATCCTGATTAGAAGAAAGAGAATAAGTAATATAAAAAGGATCATTGTGATCAATACCTGTTGATTCATCAATACGAAAAGCAAATGTGAGCTCAGATAAAGACTGACCTATTAATGTGCCAGCTAAAGGGATAATTTCCTGACCAGCATCATTCTCGAGTACTTTATCTGCCATAGATCTAGTAACTGCATAAAAAGTTTATTACTCAGGGATTTAGTTTTCAATATGATCATCTTTTTGACCCAAGCAGGACTTGTCAGTTAGAAGTGGATTAACCACAACTTTATCCCCAGCTAGGTCATTGCCTAGAAATAGATGAATACCTTCAATGGGTAAAGAAGTTACTGTTCCTACTGCCACGTGTCCTCAGAATGTGTCCGATGACACACATTTACACACTTTTTACAATACGTGCACATAGGAAGACATAACGATTTCTGAGCAGTATTATCAGAAGTGTTATTCCTAAAAGTTGTGCCAGGTTTAAATTTCGAAGTACCCATTGGAGACGGAAATAGTCTTTTACCCAAAAAACTGCTGAGGAAGATTTATTGACAAATGAAACTTCGTGAGTCAAGGAATAATCATCAGATGTACGAGCAACATTTCGAAAAGAATGATCTTTTGCTCGTCAAGGTGGGTTTTGACGTCAATATGTACGTAATTCTTAAACCCTTCAAGTAACACTAGCTTTCTGAGATTATTGTAGTCATGCCCAGCCTTCTTGGTTGAAAACCACCTATAAAATATTTGTACCCTCTCCCTTTGAAAGTCATCATGGGTCTGCCCAGTTAGTTTCACTTTTACAGTTCCTGTACCTATGTTATATGTCTCAGGTAGTAATCATAGCCCTTCCAGATACATTCCGTTAACCAAATTAGCACTTTGTCGTCACGACATATATATATATATATATATATATATATATATATATATATATATATATATATATATATATATATATATATATATATATATATATATATATATATATATATATATATATATCAAGAGCTTTGCCAATAAGTACACTGATTATTAATAATGATCAACGATCTCCTGGCAATTTCGGTATTTCAGCAAGTTTTTCAAAATCAGGAAAAGATTGATATATTTCTTTCTCTTGAAAAGGGGGAACTAACCTAATATTTATCTTAACATCAGAACGTGAACTTATGTGCGGTGGTGCTTTCCGCTTGCAGGTTCTAATTTGTTTAATTTCAAATTCATTTCCTTTGTTTTTTTCTCTTTGCATTGGCAATGGCCTATCTTATTTTGTCCTGTCTTCTCCTTACCTCGTTCTGAAATTTCATTTGTCTTTCTTCTTTCTCCTTTTGAATTTGTATTTGCATTTGTATTTGATTTTTTTGCTCTCTCTCTCTCTTTCTGCCATTGTATTTCTCTTTCCTCTTTCTGATTTTTGACTTCCACCATTTCCCTTTTAAGCTCAAGCTTTGTTAATTCAGTTTCCATCTGGTGAACAGTTTCAGTTATTTCAATTTCATTTCAGGGCCAGACAGAGACTTACTAACCAGATGCAAAGCACTTTTATCCATATAATTCTTTCCACCAATACTAGATCAAATAGTTTTTATTTCTTATTTCTTTAAAGAAGCCTTTACTTCAGAAAGATCATATTGTCTGGCTAGCTGAAACAATTCGTCTTCCGACAAGGACTCTAACCCTTCCTTGGCAGGATTTAAAATACTGTTCTCCAATTTGTATGACATTTTGAAAGGCTGATGATTTCACGTAGGATTTCTCAAATATGTGAAATGAAAGTACCAGGGATTAAACAAAATCCGTAACCAAGTGAATTTAAATTTAAAAACCGAATTGAAATTTTCTGAAATATTTTAAAGAAATTCGCATTGCACCCCAGTAACAAAAAGAGCGAACACTCCAAAAATATTGTAAAATTCAACAAATAATGTCTTTCCCCTTAATTCAAAGTGAGATTTTAAAAAACATACAGTTTTGTGAATTAAATACCAAATAGTTCTAAATGTAATATGTTAGTTTAAAAAAAAGGACCTTAGTCAGATAGGGCCAACTCCTACTCTACACTGCAGACAAAGGTCATTTAAAATGTAACAGATTAGATACACATAAAAATACAAATGAAATACTGATTAAATATATCAACTTGGGCGTGAATACCCAATTTACTGTAATAAGAATTATGTAAGTATTCCAACATTTAGCAACATTTTAAACTCTTCAAAGTTTTTAACTTTCGTCAGATGCACATTGTTTCATTTTTTACATCTTTTTGAACTAATAGGCCCTCATAATATTTTAATCAGATTATTCGAGATTAGAACCATTTTAAAGGATGATTTTTGCATGTCTTGTTTTAACACTGTAGGGTTTTTCTTTATATTCTTTAAGGAAATAATAACCTTCAAATTAACATTATCTCCAAAACTAGAAGATCATAAATTAATTTTATGTTCAGATTACTGAACATTTCAAGCAAACAAAACGTAGTGAAGGAATTGTAAGCTATGTAAGCTTTAAAAAAGTTTGTGTATTTAATCAAAATGGGACGAATAATTTGTTTCACAGTTGTTCGAAACAATATACTGAAACGTATCAAATCAATCTAAAAACATCTGTAACAAATACCTTATTCACGTTACTTAACACACACACATAGCCTAGTGAAAGACCAAATAAAAGCATTGATATGTCGGTACCTGACATCATACATATTGGATATATTGTATGTGAGGATAAAATATGGACTGAATTGTAAAGATTTTGCTTTTGATTTGAAGAGACATAATCAATTCTTATGCTGTAGTTATATTGAAATGGATAATGTCAGACCTGAGTTACATTTTTATAGCTTTTGTACAGTTCTCATGCTCTGCTAAGCACTTCGTTTTGTATTCACTCAAGCCGCGTAGAAAATCATATTTAGCACAACCTGATTAAGATAATGCTTTTAAGCATTAACTTTTATTGAGTGCATTTAATGTGTTGGTTGTGTTAACCTAATAGCAGACGTTTCGAGTGCAAATCTAATTGAAATGATTAATATTGGAACGTCCCTGTTATCATGAAAAGAGCGCTTATATCTCTTTGGTTTTCAGTACAAGACGTG
>JAECUM010039874.1:0-19590 GCA_016617855.1 Megalonaias nervosa | reverse complement strand
TAGTCATACAACTTTCAAAAATCCATGCAGTGTGGATAAAAATTTTTTTTGGGTCATCCATTTTCTTATTTAGAACAAAAGATTTTAAGCTATTTCATTTGTACTCTCAGTAAATTTGATCCTTGTATATACGTGTATAGGGTAGATAATACCAAAGCAAGTGCATTTATCTGGATTTTTAAATGATGAAAATAAAAGTGCCCATCGAAATTTAAGGTATCATTGATAAATGAGTACAACAGCATTCAAATTTTCTTTCATGTCGAATGTAACAGGAAAAATAGAAATAAGCAAACCTCGATCCCATCTATCTATCTATCTATCTATCTATCTATCTATGCATCTGTTACTTTACTTTATATTTCTACCTATATAACAATATATTTTAATTTATTATATACTTAAGCTTGAAATATAGAGAATTCTTTATGAAATAAGTTTCATATTTTGTCATTCTTATATTTTCACATATGAAAAATATATCCTTTTATTTTCACATGTGAAAATATAAGATTTTCCATCATGTCATGCGACGCTTGATTGCGTGTGCCTACAAAAGTTGTACCTGCAACAACAAAAAGAGTATTCGTGGGCTAGAATAAAGAAAATTAAATTGCCTAACACTTCCGACAGTGAAATTAATATTTGATCAAGAAATTTGACGGCGATTGATTAAATTTTAGCACACGATGAACTTTTCGTAGTATCAGACCATGATTAACTGCTTGTTTCAGATTTTTATAGTGTAAAACGTATCTCCATTTGTCAAGCAGATTAGGAACTAATTTTTTAACAACAGATTTACCACTAGTACTAGACGAATAATTTCTCTGCTCATCGGATAATAAACTATAGTCTATCAGCATCGACTCTGGACGGAATGGATAGTCATTATGCGCACCGTGCAGCTCAACAGGATAGTCAATATCAACTTCTATGAAATAACTAACATCACCCATATAGTTTTATCAGTTTCTTTGAAAAACTGTTTTTCACTAATCCGATTAAACCGGCCATACGGCATAGGCTCCGATAGACCGTAGCCATGCAAATTATTGGCATCTAGATAGGCTATAAAACTTGACGGTTCTGTACTATCATAGTGGGTTAGATATTTATTATTAGCCCTGTCATATTTTTTAGTTTTGACACTTATTCCATCTCGGATTCCACGTTCTATAAAGCTGAGCAATCAGAGTTTGTTAGCAGCTCCAGTTTAATTTACTATGTTTCAGTAATGCATCCCAACTTAATCCAGGTGCAGAATTGTACCACGCGGAGTCTAGTCCGTAGCTATTAGCGCTGACATCTCTGCAAGTTTCAAATATCTGCGAGCAACAAAACGTCTGTGATAAAATACAGGTCATGATAATCTCCCAAGTTTTTGCAGCCTAACGAATCCCAAATCGATTTCGCATAGGCATAATTATCATCACTAACACTTTCGAGATTTAACCTAGAATAAAACTTCTCTTTGTCAGGTAGACAAGTTTCATCAAATATTTTCCCAATCGTCGAGATATTCGTAGGGAAAAATTCCTTTTCGTGTTAATAAACTGCCAGTAGTTTCATCGAAATGCTCAATCAAATTATTAAATTGACTACAGCCTTTGACAAGCTCGTCTAGCGACGCTGCCATAAACTGCAAACTATCAATAAATCTCAGCTTGCCTAGTGTCACTGAAATATACTTTTCAGTATTATTTAGAATGCATCTTATTTTATTGTTGTTACTAATTTTCAGGAGGTTTATTATATCTTTATTACCGAACGCTTCAACTATAATATGAGCGTCATATCCTCTGAAATTATGAAATACAACGGGAACGAAATCCGGTGTGGTATATTTTAAGTTGCATTTGTCATGCGCCGGACCACTATATTTTCCAGTAATATGGCAGTGATCTTTTACCTTATCTTGAGGCAAAATGCGCCCTCACAAGTGTAGCATCTTTCTTCTGTATTAAATTCAGCTTCTTGCTTTAGTGTTAGTGGTTTAATTTGTCTTGGGATTTAGTAACATCAGGATGATATCAATATCATCGATAACGTTTCTTAGCAACCTGACAGCTTGTTCATTTCCACGGTAAATCCTTGTTGGTTTTGATAAAGATTTATCAACAGCGCAAACGATCTTATACGCCGTGCCACAGGGAATATGCTCATGTAATTTCCTTGTCGAAGATTTATTACGGCTATTTTCTACTCCCTGCACTGGAAGTAAAATGGACTCGAAATATGCATATTCTACATAAGTCACTTTCATCTTATGCCTTTGATTTGTAAACTGTAATATTTTTATCTTCGCCAGACACAGAGATTTTCTGAACATCAGAGTAATATTCGAGGTGTTGATAAAGTATATGTTTGGAAATACAGCCATGCAAACATCTGACACAGAAATATTTCTTTCCCTTATGCTTGTTATTACTGACCTGCCATTAAAATTCTTTATCCACGCGTAATAAATAGTAAATTTACTGTCTGCTGACATGCCAGGTCGCTAATGTGTCTAGGACATATCTTTTGGTTGTCATCGACACCATATACATTAATACCTCCAGGTAACAGGAGATTGTTCTGTTTTTCGAATTTTGGAATTTGATTTTCAGCAACGGGAAAGACAATCCCGCTAAAGTTTAGATTGTTAACATAACCAATATAATTTGATACTCGATAAGGATGGTCTCGTGCAGGAAATAACCCCGACAGTATGGCCCATTGGAAACATGTATTGTCATAATTTTTTATATTAATGCAACATTTTGAGTTTTTGATTTTAGTCTGGAGCTTGACAAACGAGTTACCTCGCAATGGACTATATTTCATAGTGTGGAAAAGTATTTCCGTTATCTTTTCAAACTTCCAGCCAGACCCTGATGTTGTGTACTCATCTATTTTCTTCCATATCTCCTGAAATATATTATCTGACAACGACATTAAATCTGTCCTGTTAGGATTCGATTAGCTTTTGATGTAATATAAGGGTTAACAAATTCCTCACGTTTCTCTGACGTAGGAATCTGATCGATTTAATATATCATTGGCTTTCTGTAGGGATTCCATAGATATATTTAGCTTAGAAAGCTTTATATACAACTGCACTATTATTTTCAAGCCCTTGTGCTTGGTAAGCTGGGATTTGATTGTTGGCTGAATTAGATGATATAAGTTTGTGCCGGAGAAACTTGTAAGTAAACGCGTATTATTAAATAACCAACTGTTTTCGAAACCAGCAATTTTTTCAGAATATCTTTTAGATTTTCCCTTGACAAACAGCAATGGGCCCATTTTAAAACAGTGTCTCTATCATATCTAAGAAATATTTTTTTTTATATTTCTCAAGTTCTGATACCTCATAATCTGTCAATAACACATCAAACTCAGAGTAAGGATCGTATTCGAAGAGAAAATTCACATACTTTTTTCAGGGCTTTTTTTATTGCTCATAAACAGCTTGACAGCGTCGAATAAGAAGTTCATATTTAAGATTTTATCTCTGACTGTTATTCTTATTTCGTCCGGCATTTTATTACAGTAATTAGATGAAAGTCTTATTGTATTAGATGTCTCAAACAAATATCTTGTTTGCGAAAAGACTGTCAGATCTTTACATTGATATTGATCGTGATACAGCGGATCAGCCAGAGCATCAGGATTCGACAAATTCCAATACTATTAATAGTCAGCATGTAATACATCCCCAATTTGACCTAGACACATATTTACTTCCTGTCCACGAGGATAATTTTGCAGATGAGCCAGGTATAGTACATCAAAACGAGCGAGTTTAGATCGCAGCAAAATCGCGATATAATGTAAAATATCACCTCGCTAAGAAGATAAAAATATTTAATTTTACTGTCGCTGAAAACCAGATATTCTGGGAGTTATTAAAGCCCTTTATGAACCGAGGACAGTTAGAGCTGATTTTCTGTTTGTTAAGATTTTTAACTTGATGGGAGAGTGCGCACTAGCAACAGCACGAAAGCAATATTTAATGTCAGTATGCAGGCCAGTGAAATGTAAGTCTCTCCTTTTGAAATATGAAAAGATTTATAATGACTGGATTGCTAGCGATTTAATCAAAGATTTTTTATTTCACTAGTTCGTATCCAGCTATTAAAACTATCGCCGTAACCTCTCCATTTGACCAATCGTTTCTTTCCTTTTCTTGTTATGACTCGCTCGATAAGAAATATATCCTGTTCTGTCCGCTGCAGTATCTGTTCGTAAAAACTTCCAATAATTTCTTCTCCCGCTGAATCTTTCAGCTTGTAAGTTACAGGTATTGTTGTTCAAATTTTATCAACCACAAATACTTCCTTGAACCAGTTAGGAGTGAATCCTTTATCAAACGTTTTCTTCACTAGTGAAATTCTAACTTTATCACCCATGCTAAACTTATGTCTTCTGTACATATTCTCGTTCGCCAGTATTGGGTTATTAATAGCTTCATTTGGTGACATTCCAATTGTTTTGTGTTTTGTGTTATTGTAATCCGACACGATCTTTGGCAGATCATTGACGTATCTGTTAGTGTTATTGGCTGTGAGTTGTTTGTAGATCTTTTCTTTTAGCGTACGATTAAATCTCTCGACGACGACACTTTTCCCTTCGTTTCTGGTGATGTATTTGGTGATGTTATTTTGTTCCAGAAACTGCTCGAATTGCTTATTTAAAAAAAAAAAAAAACTCTGTTCCGTGGTCTGTTCACACATTATTCGGTTTTCTTTCTGTGCTTATTATAATCTCTCTCAACGAATTAGTTATGGTTTTACCTGTTTTATCTGCAACAGGCACACTAAACGCGACGTATCAGCTAGATCTATTTTGCTCATATATCATCAGCGAAGTCTGCGACAACTTTTCGTCGAGGATACAATTTTTTAGGTTTGTGAAGTTCATGTGCCAAAGTGTTTTAAAATCTGCTATCATAACGTACATTTTAACCGAGTCGGGGCTTTCCAAGCCGAGACTCTCCGAGACCAAATTTATATCTCGCTCCAAAAAAAAACTTGTATTAGTTTACGATCAATTCGCTCCCTTATTCCCTTCGGTCTCATCGCTTAGCTCATCTAGTATAATACGGTCTCAACCAGATTTATCGTTTTCATTGTCACGGTACCATATATCATGTTGCATTACAATTTCATTGACTTGATTGTACGGCTCCTCCCCGGGTACTGGATTGTCATTTTCATCAAGTTGTTAGTCCAGTGGATTCAACAGACCTGTATACCTGTGGCTTGGCAGGGTCCACCCATGTTTAGGTTTCGGTAATTTACCAATTAACTTGTGAATATGTAAGCGGATCCGATTACAGCCCCAGTCGCATTTTATTATTTTGCTGGCAGTGAATCGCTCTGCGATCTTGCATCCGGGGTTCCAAAATCTATCTTCAGCGAAACAGACTGTCGTTTAATAATAGCTAATGCTAGTTTTTTTTTTTTTTTACCTGTCCCGGCGATAGAATTCACTTCGTGTATAATGTATTTCATTCTGTATTTATTTTCCTTCTGCTGGATAAAATTGTATCTCAGTAATTAGACTGCTTATTAGGTGGATCAATACAGTCTGCCCGCTTTTCTGATAAAATTGTAACCCAAGCGCAGAGGACCTGGAAGTCAGTCTAGACAGAAAATCAATACATTCACACGGCACGCTTGTTTGATAAAGTTATACCGCCCACATTCAAACTTGGACGGTCATCCTGCACTTGGTAGAATCTATCGTTAAGAATCTGTCAGATACAATTAGCACATAAGCATAATAATTAATGGCTCCTGGAACCTGTTCAAGCGTCTACGTGACTTCAATGTCTGACGTTGATCCGATAGCTCGTTCGCTATGCTTACTGACGTCAAAGCGTTCTAAATTCTTCGATTGAAATTTGAGATCCACTGTCAGCATCTTGATATTTTTGCATAGCTTCCATGAGATACATATGAGTTAGAGATACGTCTCTGTCAGCTAGCGCTGCAGCATCAGCTGAAAAATTGCATTCGATCGCTCGTTCTGGATACTGCTTAGAATTTATTCTGACAAATATTCGTCTGACATAAGGACTATTAAATACAGAATTGTTTTGAAGCTGACTTCCACGTCGGTTTTGTCCTTGAAAAACAATAAATACATTTCTTGCTAGCTGTTCGCTTGGTGCAGTTGTTATTCTCCAAGCCAAGTTAATTTTTCAGCTTTTCGTTATATTCGCTAAGCAGTTCGTACTTATCTTGATATGGATTTATTGTGTAGATACACACCCGAGCGTAGTTGAAGAGGTCGTTAAGTAACAGATTCATCAGAAGATTAGTTTTGCCCGATCCAGTTCGTCCCACTTTCATATAATGACAGTCCGGTAGGTCGTGGTTATGCTGATGTTTGATTAATCGCTCCATGTCAAAGTTGATTATGCTCATTCTATATCAGGGATTCACAAAATGTTATCTTGCAGTCAAGGTTAAATTGTATCTTGCAGTAAGAAATGAGAATGAGCTATTACACAAAGTTTGGTACGTTAATTGATAACTCAACAGATAAAACATGAACTACGACCACTACGGCTGGTATAGATTTAACAAATTATATCAAACAATCTGGGGATACAATGGCAGGCAACTTAAGTATGTCAAGTCAGCGAGTGCTAGACCTTGAAACAACATACCCACCAATCAACCGGGATAACTCGCAGACCGTAAGCCTTGCCCAACTTAGTGTGGTCAGCAATAGTAAGTTATCGTTGTCGGGTGGAAAGATGACTGGAAATATCAACATGATAAAAAAAAAGATCGTAAATCTTGAAACTAATGCCGCCCCCCCCAACACACACATAAATAATTAACAGGCGGTAAGCTATGCACAACTTAGCTTGGTAGATAATTCTAAGTTCTCATAATCTGGTGGGACGATGACTGGCACGTTATATATGGGTTTGAAATTAATATTTAATACCCAACTTAATAATATAACCTTGACCAATAACGATTCTGTAACAAATGTAACGTTTGTCAAGGACATCTTTGTAATAAAATCCGGCGATACGATGACTGGCGCGTTAAATGTGGGATCGAATAAGATAACAACGTCATATAACTCAACTGCTGGATATGATATTACAAATAGATCTTATGTTGACCTGAGATCAATTACTGCAACAAACAGTGCTATTGATGTATCAGGTCGAGCTGCTGATGCACTTTACGTTAAGCAAACCGGTGGTACAATTACAGGTGTGTTAAACATGGGCTCGAATAAAATAACAACGACTTATAATCCAGTCGCCGGATTTGATCTTACAAATAAATTTTATGTTGACGCTGAAATGATCGCAGCATCAGCAAGTGCAATTACTTCTGCAGATGCCAAATATCTTAAAAAAATCCGGTGGTACGGTAACAAGTACTATCGATATAGTTGATAATAAGATAACTTATACGTACGTGCCTGTATCTACATCCGATCTTACCAATAAACAGTACTTGGATAGTGTTACACAATCGCAAGCGATTGGTGGTAGTATGAAACGAGCTAAAAATAGTATTGGTCACATTCCACATCTCGCTGATGCTATAAATAATCGTTGGGGTTTTGTTGTAACAGTGTCAAGTTATTATTCGGATAATAAGCCAGATTATGCGCTTGCGTTTAAAAGCTCTTTATCTGGCGGGTTAGAGTGGGTCACAGATGGAAAAACAAGGGACTTTTGGATTAAAATAAAGTGTCCAGCGGCCGTAGCATAATGGAAATTTCAACTACAGGGTACATTTAAATTTGAAGTAATTTATACCTGGAGATTAGAAGGATCGAATAATGATAAAATATGGACTACGCTATATACGGCATTGAATTTTCATATTGATATTACTTCTCAGCAATTTATACTTGATCCTTCAGGAACCACAAACAAGTACTCGTATTTCCGGACTTATATTATCAGAGCTAGAGGTACTTACCCAGGTTTTCAGCTATATACACTTGACGATTTAATGTAATTGCAATATATAATGTCTATTTATCCTCCATCAATCACGTCGCAAAAACGTTTTAAAATTTTATACTAAACCCGAAAACGGAGATCGAAATAGCTGCTGTTGATTCGCTAGACCCAGAAAGTATTGAGGAAGCAAGAGCAATAAATATAACTGATCGAATGAAAAAATTAACTTTACGTTTCCCCGGTTTAACCGAGAACAACGATAAAACTTTGCTAGGTTTCAGGAATGAAAGGCCCTCAGCTAAGATACGCTATCAGAGACTTTGATATAATTAGCAAATACTGTTCTGTAAGTGACTGCGAGGAAAGACGATTAAAGGTTGAAAAATATTTGATAAATACATTGCTTAAGCTAAATAAAGAAATTGTTTTGACGATTTATAAATCTAACTTTGTAAAAACAAAATTTCGTGGTGGTAAAAAGCCAGAGCAAGAGCGACTTAAGCAGATTCAGGACGAGCTTGACAAACTAGCTGAAACAAGGAAACATAAGTTTTTAAAAAAAATCGTAAGCTCAAGGACACATTTGCTAAACATCTAGTATTTCGTGTAATCGGTATGGACTATTACGATAAAAAGACGCTCTTAGGAATAGTGGATAATAGTGCCGACACTAACCTGCCAACAACAGTATATCTAGTTTCGATAGACTCTCTCACCGGTGATAAAGAAAAAGTATAACGTATATCACATCAATGCCGCACTAATTGCAGTATCAGAAATTGAGAATAGGATTGAATTATATGCTGATTTCGAACGAGGCATATTTTATTAAGAGCTTGACGATATAACAACTGTGAAACCTGGAATTGGTGAAGATTATGAAATACATAATAGTTCCAAACAAAATTGCGTTGAAAAACTATAAAAAAAAAAAAAAAGAAGCTGGCAAGTTACTGACAGAAAACAAATACAATATATTCAAAGAGCTGATTGCTAGATACCTAAATCTACCCGCCATTGATATAGGGGAAGCTGATATTCTCGGTCTTTTAAGTTTTGCAACAGCTTACACAATTCTCAGGAAACATCTAGTACTTAAAAGTTTTAAACTGGGTCAGTTATCTTACGGTGTTAGTTATATCGACGAAACAGAAGATATTTATCGTGATAGAGTTAACGATATTACTGAAATACCAACACATTTTAACCCTCCATTTTCATCCTCAGCTTTAAAAGATATCCGATATGATGATATCTCATCTGAAGTGTATGATAAGTACAGAGTTTCTTGCCGATCCTATCAATAAAAAATTTGGTGCTCTGATCGATAACGTTTCTCTGAAAATATTTTTACTACGGCGATTGAAATAATTAGAGAAACAGTTTCATAATGACGAAAAATGAAATAATAGACTTCAATCATATTTCATCATGTCTCCAAGACAAAGACAGAGACGAGCTAATCAAAATACTACAGGTACTATCATAACAAAACTTTACTGTATCAGACGCGCCAGAAAATATTACAGCAGAATAATAAGCGCTCTGAATTATATTCAAATATTACTAACAACTGCTGGAATTGCTACGGCCGGCTGAACCGCAAACCCATTATTGTTAATTGTTTCGGGGATTGGCATTACATTATCAATAATAAATAAAAAGATCGAGCCAACATATGAGAATAAAAATATTTCATGTAAAATAGCAATAGCGACTTATAATAAAATTCTTAATCAACTTCGAGCTTATCTCAGAGGTGAAAAGTTTATCATGCTAGATCTGATACAGGAACTACGAGTCAAGACGATTTGCTCGTAGATATGATACCGAACAGAGCTGCGAAATACGAAAAACGATACTCAGTCAATTTTATGTAAAATCGCTGGCGATTTCATTTAAAAAATAAGGATAGTAACAATTTTGTGTGAAAATAAGGATAGTAAAATTTTGTGTGAAATATGAAATATGGAAGATATTACAGTGGAAGATATCATGTTAAAGATGAAAAGAATTCTTTTCCGAGGTAAGCATATTAAAATTATGCTTTACAATTAAAAGTACAGCACGTATTTCAAAACCAGAAATAAAATAAAGTTGTCTCTGGTTCGCACAGAAAATTCAGATGCTGCTGATAATCTTTATAATCCAATATCACAAGACAAATACATAAAAATCACAGTCGACGAAGAATTGAAAAGTGTTATGTCGATAAATCCATAGTCTCACATGGAAATTTCATCAAGATGCTAGAACGTGGTTCTCTCATTAGTGATAAGGTTAATCTGTACTTGTTTCATCATGAAGATGAAAGTTACATAATAGCAAAAGCTGAAATTTTGAAAATATCTCGACAGGTGGCCATGTAAAAAATTGCGAAGTCTCTCCATTATGAATCAGGCGCTCGCGAATGATGTAAAATTTATGCGAGACCATCCCTGGAGCGTGTGTGTAAATTATCAATTATTTTGTAAAATCCCAGCGAGTTATATTAATAGAGCATTAATAGCTGCCAGACATGCGACATGTGGAAAATCTCAGCGAGTTGTTAAAGGTGGATTTGAATATGTGTGAAATATATATAAATCGCTAGTGATTTGAAGTAAAACCTGCAGTAGTATGCTATAATGAGCGTTTCTAAGCCAAACCCTATTTTGTATGACGACTATGATGATTTAATGGTGGGTCCTTGACAGTGATCAATAATGAAATAGATTTTGTTGCCTCAACAAACTTGTTTTCGTTTTTGTTTAGGCTAACATGTGGGGGGGGGGCTGGGAGGGTTTAATCTTGCTTTCGTCCTAATAATAAATAGGGTTTTGTCATAGAACCTCATTATGCTCTACTACTACTGTTTTCACACAGGGTCAACTATTTTACAGAATGACAAAAATGTAATTCACGGAGACAGATTCGGTCAACCAATCCTACCGCTTTCTTAAGTCACGTATATTTACTTGAACTAGCTATGAAAATTTGGTGAATTTACTACAAGGGTCGGTGTGAGCTTTTGTGCCGAAGAGTGAGTTTAAAATATTTTTTGAGTACCACACGATGAAATATACCCGGTATTAACCTGGGAAAAGAAAATATCCTGTAAGTAATACAGTCTTGCAGAAAGATTAAGAATGTTGATGATTCCACCAATTATCTATAATTCGAATTTCCATTGACCCTTCCCACCTCATTTTTGATATTTGGACATTTCTGTTGGGGTGTACGGTCAGAGTCTTTTGCCTATCGAAACGTTGGAATCGCCGACACCATGCGGTGTCGGCACAACGGTAGCCGCTTACTACCCGGCCTAGCTAACTTGAAGGACCTTTCATCGAGATATTCCTGATATGAACTCGATAGTGATATGATTTATATTCTCAGAAATTGCGAGCATAACATTCGTTATGCCATTAATCCGCTGACAGACGAGACGAAACTACAGCGCTGATAAAGTTTGACCTGAAAGTCGCCATTTGCATTCCCAGTCACATCACTACACAAATCTCCCAACCTACATAAATGACATCAGAGGTCCAATAGTCTCATAAGAACATATTTGAACATACAACAGACAAATCATATAGATATTCACAATTAAAGGACATTTTCAACCATGAGCTTGAAGATCTGACGTTTGAACAATCTTTTAAAATACTAAACACAATTAAATGCTCATGTCCAAAAATAACTGAGAGATTCTCAGCTTGAAAAGATCATTGCCAATGACTTGCATTGTTCCTTCTAGGAAAGTCACATTTTCTAAATTAGAATATACGTAACTGAAATTTAAAGTTTATATATCCCTTTTGTACAAAGAATAAAAGATCGCAGTATGCATGTTTCAAGCATTTAGTGAAACAAAGGAAGACTGAATACTTTAAATGTGATTTGCCCTATCCTTGTTTTAATTTTAACGGATATGGTTTGTAGGCATGCGTAATTTTGATTACCGTGATGAACGTTTTTCAGGCATACAGATCTCATCCTACAATAAGTGGAGTGTCATCTACAATGTGTGAACTATTATAACTATCTCTCATACACACAATCTGGATTTTGATGGATATTAAGAACATCCATATTTATGCCATTAAATATCACCATCACAACCAACAACAATAGCATCATAATTTCTTGTTTTTCCATATTCTTCTTTCTTCTTTTACTGTTTTCTCCTTTCTTGTGTCCATCTACTTAAGCTCGTCATTATTGTGGAGAATGATGTTCACAAACGTCAGTAGTACACAGTTGTCCAAGCAGTCTAAACCACAATACTTACGTGTTGCTCTCTATCAAAGGCGACGGTAAATCCTTAGAGCATAATTAAACCTGGACCTGCGCAATAATAAGTATTAAAGGCTGCCAGAAATCCTATCAGACTGTAGGTGAGAAACATTATCATTAGGACCGTGAATAGATGCTGAGGTCGTCGTTTTATACATTTCACATTTGCTGTCATAGCTGGACGACATTGTCCTTTAGTACGGCATGAAATGTATACATTGCATGTAACATGTATTCTGATACTCTGAACCAGCTTCACATAATAATGTGAAAATGTATCTCTTGTCGTTGTTATGAGTATGATGATATTTTTGAGCATATGATAGGCTATACATGGTGGCAGGTCCGTACTAAAATGACTTTTTACCAATTAGGAATGTCTGAAGTTTCTTTGCGTTTTAATGGTTATCTGGAAAGTACCGAATAAATTATTCTTGACTTCGAGAATAATCATGAAATGCGTACATCTCCTAAGCTGCTATCATTCATTGATATGCATCAAAGCATTGGCACTGGTCTGCAGATTTCTCACAAAGACTTCACTGGATTGTACCCGATTAGTTATTTTTCCTTGGAAAACTTGGATATAGTTAAGCAGTCCGTGGTTGCCATGTACTTTGATGCATGTATTACAATTCCGCCTGTTGATAACAATAACAGATGCATTGCTGTGATTCTCTCTGAGTTGCTATTGTAGGGCGTAAGTGCCCTGATCCGTTTTATTGACCAGTCTGTGGAAAACTAGTAAAGATTTATAAAATAGTAATTGAACCTGTTGCAGTTTCAAATAATAATGTCCTAGGTTGGTCTTATCAGCAAGCAGCCCCTGAAAATAAGGAACTCAATAAGAAAATTTTGATGAGTCACACTAAGACTTTCTCCAAAAAAGTTAACTGGAAATATCCAGGTGCGGTTGACCCAAAAACAACTTAAATGCGGCCAAACAAAAGAACACCTTGGTGAAATCAACGTTCGTCAAGTCTGGGGTGCCGCATCTACAAAAAGTATCACTGTTATGGACTGTCGGAACTGCTTCCGGACGGTTCTGAAAAGGGTAACTGGAAGTAAAATCGTAAACGAAATAACTAATAAAAAGATTTTCCATTACCGGGAACGATCCGCAAAATACCCTCAGGCAGAGGCCTTCCAACACCCGGTACAACTCGTTGAAGGCTTCACCGTTGGCCAATCTTGACTTATTCGCGAGTCAAGCATTTTCAAGGTTTCATTAAGCGGGAAGAACTTGCATCAATGATTTCATACACAAGGGAAACCGACAGCGTTGACCTGGATCGATCAACAAAACCTGGCACTCCTGGGATGTATATTCGGTAACACATCGACATAGGTATTTATTTTGACTCGCATGGGCTTGCACAAGCATTTGAAGTTGTTGTTTATTATTAATGTCGACCCGGGCGAGACTGTGATATTTTAAGATCGAAATGGAAAACGTAAAACGTATAACGTGGACATTCAATATATTATTGCGAGGGTGCGAGTCGCTGTCGCACAAAACCTGGCGATGATCAGTGAAGTCGGCGGAATCAAAGACTGTTACGCCTATTGCTTTCATCAAAGACTACGTCAAAACAAATGCGATATCAAAAGTTAAAAGGACCGGAGATCAAATGAATGGAGACCTTGTAAGGAAACCGAATTCATCTGATGCAAGAGCCAATCGATGATGATAATGATGATGATGATGATGATGATGCGACAAAATAATACACGGATATAAAAACTAGTGAGATCAAGGTCGTGGTTATCAAAATTTCTACAGATATATAATGAGCCACCAAAACCACAATTTCAGGCATATACTCTAACACATGTAAATATTGATGGTTTTAATCACAATGGTGTATTTAGACTTGCTGATGATAGATAGGGGTATTATTTTTTATAGTTTACTCGTCGGCTGTCAAATAGGGTCTCTTGGTATTCAATTCGTTACTCAAGGACAGTCACTAGAGAGTCGTCATCATCATCATCATCATCAATCCCTTTTGCGAAGGGGTCGCTGGGGCACCACAATTGACTTTACAACCAATTCTCTCCATCTTTCCCTGTACTCTATTGCCCTTTATAAATCTCCAAACTCCATGCCTGTCCAATCTTTAATGTTATATTTCCACCTCTTTTCTGTCTGCATCTTCTTCTGCACCCCCGCTCTGTGCCTTGCAAGATTGTTTTTGCCAGTCCAGATGATCTTAAGACATGACCGTACCACTTCAGTTTGCGTTTTTTTCACAGTGGTCAAGAGGTGTTCATAGGGTCTGATGGCTCGTTGGATCCTGCTGTGGACTTCTTTGTTGATTACATGGTCAATGTATGAGATGCCAAATATCTTGTGGTAGCATCTCAAGGTTTAAATCCTTCTCTGTAGATATGATGTGCGCGTCCATGTTTCACAAGCATACAGAAAAATGGATATGACAATCGAGCGCATTGGCCTTATTTTAGAACCAAGAGCAACGTTGGTGTATTTCCATATTGGTCTCAACCTTGTTATTGCTGCTGTTGTCTGGGCAATCCTGCAAAGTGGTTCTGATTTTGGAGCCCTCGTCTGTGATAATTGATCCCAAGTACTTGAAGCTTGAGACTGTTTCCAGCTTCTGTCCACTGACCTTTATATCTGCAATGATGCCATTGGTGTTGTTTGTCATTAGTTTGATTTTTTTGGCGTTGATCTCCATACCGTATGCTATGGAGGTTCTGTTTAAGCGCTCAGCTAAGTCAGTCGGTTCTTTTTCATGTCCTGCTAAACCATCAATATCATCTGCGAAGCGAAGGTTGGTGAATTGTTCTTCCTCCGATGCTGACAGTACCCTTGTGGTCTTCCAAGGCATCCTCCATGATCCTTTCCAGGAAAATGTTGGCGAGTGTAGGTGACAGTATACATCCCTGTCTGACTCCAACTGTTGTTCGGAACCAATCTCCTCTGATACCATTGATGAGGACAGCACCAGTGGCTTCGTCATAGAGGTGCTCAACAACCCGCATCAGGTTTGAGCTTATGTTGTACTTCATAGTTGCCAAATAAGGCCGCATGCCATACCCTATCAAAGGCCTTCTTAAAATCTATAAAGACATGGTATAGATTTTGCTGATGCTGAAGGTAATTATCGCAAAAGAGTCTGAGATTGAAGATTTGTTCTGTGGTACTCCTTCCTGCTCGGAAACCTGTCTGCTCTTCAGCAATAATCTTTTCTGCTTGAGGTTTTAGTCTTTTGAGATAACAATTTAACTCTGCAATTAGCCGTTCTGACTTTGAAAAGTAGACATATTCTCTGTAAAACATAGTTGCTATTGGATCAAAGGCATCATTAAATAAGCATGATTTTATTTTATTTTTAAAAAAAAATGAGAATAATCTGCAAATATATTACCAATTAAAGCATGTATGACATCACGCTGACACGAATATTTCTGAGGCCAGCATAGAGAAATCTAACATTCAAGTTTAGTTACCTGTAAGACGTGGATTATCTTTCCACAACTGTATTTATATTTTAAAGTAAGGATCTTATGCTTTTCTGATTGCCATGTTGCAAAGATTCTACAAGTTTCAAAGCATGATTATTACCGCAACATAAAACCACGAAATTGAATAGCTTAATACAGGCATGTGCAACTGCCCACGGGTCGGATCCAGCCCTCGACCTGTTTTTATACGGTTACATTTATATCATTTGGCTTCATTTAAAAATCTCTTTCCGGCACTCACCCTATAGGAATCTGTACATGCTTGGTATATTATTTAAGCTGAATATATTATCAGCTATATGGAGGTGAATTATTATTATTATTATTATTATTATTATTATTATTATTATTATTATTATCAAAATATCTAATGCAAATGGTATGATAGTCAATGTTCCCAATGTCCTTATATATGAAGTTCATAGGTGGTCGCAATGATTGACATAAGTAATCGTTGCGGGTTGGAGTGGAATGAGCATTTGGTTTCTTCTGTTTAATTTACCACTAATGTCTCTGGTTCTTCCTTAGAGACTTCGTTGGATTTTTCTCTTTGAAACTCGCTATTACAAAGTTTCATAAGACTTCAAACACTAATATCTTAATATCTTGATCGTTTTTTTTGGGGGGGGGCACTCTAGTTCGAAATTATAAATGCATTGAAAGAACATTAAGAAAAGTTTAGCTTATACCCTCATCCTCAATCATTCCAGTCACAAAAAAATCAGTCTATTTGTTGCAAAAGACAGAATTTGGCCACAAATGTGAAGTATTCCAAAATGGTTTAGTGTGGTTGGTAGAACTCAAAGTTTCTCTTGAAACCTGCTTTACTGCATTTTCTTGTATTTGTGACCGCAACAAAATTATAGCCAATAGAGAATAAACTACGATGTAGTTGTTTTACTGTTTATCATCAACTTGAAAATATTTTCAGCGACGGCGCCTGGTGTACATTAAGAGATTCATGGTAAATGCCAATGCTGTTGTGGCATATTTGCCAAAAGCCATGAAAACCTGCATGCCACTCATTATGCACTCTCACGAGGTAGGCAGAACAGTTTAACTCGCCAGACGCTAAGCTATTCTGGACTATTTTTTAAGGTGGCTTACGGTGGCTGAAGAGTACTAGGAATTTGTTTCCTTGTCTTTTTAAAAAGATAATATCTACTTCAAACAGGAATATGCCTATATAGTTAGCAAACCAATTAAGGGAACTATAGTAGGTGAATGCATTCTTGAACTCTTCATACCGTGACAAGTTTCCAAATTGTGGAAAACTTCTGACCAAAAGACTTTCACCGAAAAGTCCATCCTTCTTCGTTTCCAAGAAAATTGAAATCCAGAATTAAGAAAGCTAAATATGTTCCACTAGGACTCTATTCACTGATTCCATTAACTTGTTCCCGATGAAACTATCCTCCACGGGTCTATTTTCTGTACCTGCTGTCTCTGGTCTTCAGTGGACAGCCTTGATTTTATTTAGCAGCTTTAAAATGTTATCCACCCACCTGAGGTACCTACAAGTACCAGAGACTCTAAAACCCGTCGATACATTATTAATATACAATCTATTTATTCATATCTTGCTATAAAAAAGTAAATATATTGTTAAACAATATATATTTTTATAATTTCTTTTAAACATGATTTTATCTTATTTAAAAAGATGTGAACAAAATTTCATGGCACCGTAAAGTCCATTTGCTTTAAAACGGATCCCATTTCTTTCGGCTCGATTCATTCTGTTGTTTGACAGCCTATCAATCGCTAATTTTTAAATACATATTCCCATATTGCTGCCTATTTATTTTGGCTGCAGAATTTCTTAACAAGAAATTAAAAAGCATGATCGTGTCATGATCCGAATAATTTTGTGTCCAGAAGAACGGGGAACAAAAGTAGGGTTAGGTTAATATGTTTATACCTTATTCATATGTTGTAAAATAAACATGTGGTTCTTTCATCCTTTTTTCACAATCACCTTGTTATTAGTCTCAGTTCAATGTTATAGGCATAAGTGTTGGGAATAATGTGTCTGTTTTGTGTTAGTCATGACATAATGAGAGGTATCAGAGATAACTCTTCGTATTGATAACAACAGTGCCCTTGCAAGTCTAAACAATTGATCAAGACTCAAGCATGTTCTCCTTAAACGGTTTGAACATAGTCACCCAATTATTAGCTATCACACTACCTAGTGACCCAATTATTAGTTATCACACTACCTAGTCACAAAATTATTATATATCACATCTTCTATTAATCAACCTACTAGTGATCACACTACCTAGTCCAAAAATTATTAACTATTACACTACCTAGTCACCAAATAATTAGCTATAACACTACCTAGTCATAAATTATTAGCTATTACACTACCTAGTCACCCAATTATTAGCTATCACACTACCTAGTGACCCAATTATTAGTTATCACACTACCTAGTCACCAAATTATTAGCTCTCACACTACCTAGTCACCAAATTATTAGTTATCACACTACCTATTCACCAAATTATTAGATATCACACTACCTAGTCACAAAATTATTAGCTATCACACTTCCTTTTCCTTTTCACCAAATTATTATCACACAACATAGCCACCAAATTATTAGTGATCTCACTAGGTTTAATTATGATTGAAAATACGTCTTTACTTTTGAAATTCCACCTACAGATTCCAGATTCGGTGTCTGTGTAAGACAAGAAGGATATCCGCTACCAATTTTTAACCTGACAGCGGTTCTTGTTCGTCTGTTATATTTGCAGTTCCGTGGTCTATAGGAAATTATTCCCTGTGAAGGTACGATTAAGGATTTTATTTTCATTTTCCAAGGTATGATGGACATATTGATTGTGTATTGTTCCTGACACCAAAGAAACAAACTTCAAAGTTCTGATTTTGTCTTCAATGTGATATATTATTGATATCAGTTGTCAATGTTATATTATTAAATTGTTCGTTCACACTAGAGGCGCATTTGCAAAAGTTTAAAGAAACGATTGAAGTCGTAATAATTTCTCACGAAAGTCGGCTAAAAGCTATAACAGACTAAATAATTTTCTGCGCGCGAAACATTTGCATGGAAAATCTGTTAGTTATCGCGCATACGGACCGTGTTATTACCTTGTACCAATTGATATTCGCATTCTAGTTAAATGTGTCAAAACAGCGCAGTTTTTCTTTGATTTTCCTGCTGAGCATATTGAAAGGGAAATATGTCCAAGATATAAAAGCAATTTATTGGATTAATTGACGCAAATAATAGTGGAATCAGCGGATAAAATTATTTTTCTGAAGATATGAAGCTGCTGAAAAGCAACGATGGCATGCGAACATCGTGCTAATAAAAAAGCAAGCACTATAATGGTATAAGAATGGCAAGAACACTTCGTTACATGCCATTACCTTGAAATAAAACAAAGACTTGTTAATTAAAAGTTTACGCCTCTGCTAAATAGGATAGACCATAAATGCTGAGCTGAAAACTTCTGTTTAATATTTGATACTTGCACAGGCAGACAGACAGAGACTGACATACAGACGGGGGCTGCACCATTTGTCGCACAGTGGCTATTTACTTTTTTATTACGTGTGGTATTTTATGTGTGTCAGAAAAACTTAAATATAGAAATATAAGAAATGTATTTATGTGGTAGCATTGAAAATGCTTTTCATAATGAAAAATAAATAACAGTCGTGTTACATCTGCATCAGTGAGGCAACTGGATCAGCACCCCACCCCTCTCTCCCTGTGTGTGTGTGTGTGTGTGTGTATGTATGGATGTATGTGTATATATATATATATATATATATATATATATATATATATATATATATATAAAATATATATATATATATATATATATATATATATATAAAAT
>JAECUM010039873.1:0-18665 GCA_016617855.1 Megalonaias nervosa | reverse complement strand
ATATATATATATATTCGTTTATTCGTTCTAATTATGAAACAACAAACCGTAGAAGGACAAAGAGCTCCGCATTATAGATGAATGATTAAACATGAAGTACTTGAAGCTATAAAATAAGACTGGCAATATTGATAGAATCCTTCATATGCATCGATGTAGGATGGACAAATTCCACCCGGATATTAGAATATTGCGTCAGGAACTTGGCTTTGCCGAGTTTCTGACGCAAAATTTTGATCCCGAGGATGGAAGTTTTATATTTCTATATTGAGGCATAATGAAGACTTCTGTTTCTCACATTTCTGAATAACAAATGAGAGTTGAAATCAAAACGGAATGCTCACGTAACTTTCAAACAGGAAAACACATACTGAAAATTTTCTTTCTTTTAGGTAAATCATGAATGTTCGGTATATATTGAAATAAATACAGTGTACTTTATAGGACGTTAAAACACATCTTAGCTTTCAAAGACAGGGGTTGAAATGGCTACATTAATGTCAATACACTGCGTGCAATAAATAGTACAGATAGTTGTCCATAAGATTAATCCAGACAGACAAAACAAAAATGAAATGGTCCTCTATTCAGCTTTGGTCTATAATTGACCCTTCAGAAGTAATAATAAGAATATATATTTTTTTCTTCAAAAAATAACAGTTTTAATAACGGCTTTTTAGACTCGAAATTTGAATAAAGATGTAGTACATATAGCATGGTCAATCAGTCTGAAAAAGACCTGTTTGAGGGACACTTATTTTTAAGCACAGCTCGTTACAACGTTAATGTGTTGCAGTGAATGTTTATCTGATTATTGGGAGAGAATGTTTAAGTAATGATGGAACTGTTGGCTACTTTGTCTACGCGATGCCTGCAGAAGACGGTCAATATAGTTCACGTAATGATGGAACTGTTGGCTACTTTGTCTACGCGATGCCTGCAGAAGACGGTCAATATAGTTCACGTAATGATGGAACTGTTGGCTACTTTGTCTACGCGATGCATGCAGAAGACGTCAATATAGTTTACGAATCAGAACAAGGTCATATGTTAGGTCAGAAAGAGCTGTCCTGCACCGGTGTTCCAAATTGGAAACATAATCATACACATATGATAATGTAAAAATAATAGAATCATTCCTACGCATCGATGTAAGATAGGAAAGTGTATGCGGAGTGTCTGATGCAAACCGTTGATCGGGGGTGGGGGTGTAATTTCACTATCCTATATTGAAGTATATTGAAGGATTCTTTTCTTACATTACTGAACACAAAATGAAGGTCGAATTAAAAATGATGTATTGTGAATACTGACAGCTTTCTAACAGTAAAATGTCCATTGAAAATTTACTTACCTTGTGATAAAAGGTAAAACATTTGGTTTTTACTGAATAATTCCGTGTAATCTTTAAATGACGTTCTAACACAGCTTAGCTTTCCAAGAGCATTGGATGAAACGACGATGGTAATGTCAATACCCAGCGTCTGAAATGTGAACTGCAGATAGTTTGCATAAGGAAGCAAATGTGAGCAGGTAAAAAATAATCAAGTCCATTCTTATCCATAAATCTAATCGAGACAGACAAAAATGATGATTTTGTTCTCCTTGCAATTTTGATCTGGAATTGAGGTACCCTTCGAACATAATAATGAGAATAAACATATTAAAAATTAACAATTACAACAACTGGTTTTGCGATTCATAATTGCACGAAAGAACCTGTACATGTATCTAGGTCGATCAGTGCGAAACGGCCTGTTTCTGGGACACTAAACTTCAAACGCTAATCGCTTTAGCACGTAAATGTGTTGCACTGAACATTTATCTTCATTATTGCGAAAGACTGCTCAAATGATGGAAATCGGAAAGCGTTTGCTACTTTCTCTACACTATGTTAGGAGTATACGTTCTAAATAGTCCACGAGTCAGGATCAAGGTCACCTGTGAGTTAGGAAAATACGATCATACACATATAGAAATGTGAGAAAAAATAATTCCTATCTGTGTTTACTTAATGATATTAAAAAAATTGATTAACTAGTTTTTCTGTTCCAGTCTTTCTTGTTCTTTCAATTTTAATTAAATTCAAGAAAACTCTTCAAAATGTATTTTATTTAAAATTCACATCTGCCGGGGATTGGGTGAAAGCAAAAGGTGGCTCAGTACTCCCCTATCACAAATGGGAAATGTTCACACCTGCAGGAGGACCGTAAGATGTGCCGTCTGCTACAGATAGTGAACACCGTGACTGATACCCAATGCTGACCTGGGTCAACCAAAGATAAGGCTGACCTCACAAAGTGAGCGGGTCATCGCCTGTATATACAATAACTACACTTCCTTGTCCAAAGTTTGGAGAGAAGCAACCATACTTACTAAGAGATGGGAGCCGGGCTGCTTTTTCTATCATTGTTTCTGGCGTATTCAAATGCATTTTCTCTACACGCCAAAAGTAAGTGCATTTTCTTCAACATATATTTATATTCGATGCCGATTATAAATTTAAATGAGATGGTTAAAACAACGAAAAATATCTTGATCAAAATAAAATGACTGTGCATGAGAAATGTCTTTTAGTATTGAAAAGGAAAGGGAATCTTAGTAATTGCAAACAAACAAGAAGGTCAAGGACTGCATTTTGAACCTGCGATGAAAGCATTGCTGCAAAAATTTTGACCAAAACGTTAACATGATGTAACCTTTGTCGCAAAAACCATTGTGATGTCGCGCTTATCATTAACATGAGCTCCACCAAATGGTTAAGTCATCTTCATTTACAACATGGGCTCCACAAAAGGTGAGCAGGTCGAAGCGATAAATATGTACAGTTTTGTATATGCACTGTGCAGTATTCAAGTCAGCACCATAATCCTGTCATACTAGCACTCAAGACCCATGCGCTGCAATACATATTTCATGAGATCACCTGGCCCCTAATGAAATTTCCATTGGACAGTCAAACGGACATGTCATTCAGGTCGACATCTATCTGTTGACATCTAACTTCGGTTTATTTGCTGGTTGTAAATAAATGGCGAATATTAGCGAGAACTAACAAAATAAAGAACAAAAACCCGTCTTCCAATTTTTTTCATCTTCGAAATTTCCTGGATATCTGGCACATGCTCATCCTAGTACGCGAGAGAAAACAAAAAATATAATTTCCAACATCATTTGTTCAAAACTGAAAAATGTAGCTAATGCCTATTTAAATTTGCATGTAATGTACCATATTAAATTTGCAAATATTCGCTGCTGCTCCTTCTTACGTGATCGTCTCATCGACATGAAATTTTCACATTTTTTACTATATATATACTTAGTTCTAAACAAAAGTAATTCCAATCTAATCATCCAACATGACCATCACAGCGGTCATCTATGGAATCTTTAATATTTTTTCTCTTGAACGGATATATGAATGAAGTTTTAAATAAAACGTTTCCTGCGATGTATAGTTATTACTATAAGAGAATCGCGCGAAGTTGACGTCTAACAAGGCCACCTGGGTGCTTATCTTGAAAATCGTGGTATGTCTAATCTTCTGTAGGGATTGTCATTATTGTCACTGAGATATCTGTGAAGGGCTTGAGTGAAGTTGGTCCTATATTAAAATGATGAAGATATGACCTCCAACATGGCCGCCATGGTATCCATCGTGACGATCCCGTTATCTCTTCTCCTCCTGAACTTAGTGGCATATCGAAATAGAGTTTAGACTCAAGGACCACATATGACATACTCGTTGTCCTAGTTGATCTGTAATTGCTTGTGAACACTTTCATCTCAGTGTCAACTTAAAGGCCATTTCGTACTTTAGATTTGTGTACACCACTGGAGTGAACACAATAATTTGTCCATATACCCACTGATCTGGACTGGACATCGTATTTAGATCTATTTTAAAAAAAATCAAAATACGATAACAATACTGATAATAATTCCAAGGTGAAGGTGGTGACTCCGGTTCTTGTCTAGATGGGCTTGTGAGCATTATACTGTAAACAAATGTCAATAGATGGAAGTTGATCAAACACTGTTTAATTATATACCTGAAATAACATTTTCAGTGAGTGCAGGTTCAAATATCACTTTTTTTTTTGTTTGAACAATAATGGATAGAAAAATGCAGTTCAAATTTATAGCAATTAATTATTTCAGTCAAACTTAGACATATAACCCATACAGTGTATGCGTCTGTTCATGACATCATATCCGAGGTCAAATGTTATAATATATAGTTTTGAATGGCCTTTATATTGTGAACATGTTATTTAAATAAATGAGAATGTTTAATTTTACGAAATTCACTGTGATGTTTTCTGATATAAAAAAAAATATTTTAAATAGCATGAAAGGAGGGAAGAAACTGACTTCTCATGGAGATATCTCAAGAAATTCTTTTCAGCCAGTACAGCATCAGACCCTTTGATGAACTCTTGCTTTATAACCTTTTTTTTACATTCCGCAAAAAGAAGACCATGTAGCGGCTAGATAAAGAGTGAATAACATAAACTGCAACAGCATCAACAAAGTAAATGCCAAATATACAAGGTAACGCCCCAGAATGAAAGAAAAATTTGTCGAAGTAATGTTCAATAGCAGAAAGAAATGCGCTGAGAAAAATGGATTCTGCACAATAATATCTGGAAAATAATTTTTATATCTTTACAGATGTCGTACAACGGAGGGCCTTCGATCCTAATGCCCTCTTCCAACAACAGTCACAAGCAGCCCAGTCCTTCATGACGAGCGGGGGTGGAGCCCAGGCGCCACCAGGAGCTCAGGGCACCGGAAGCGGAGGAAACACGGGAACATTTGACCCAAACAAACTTTATCAGCAGCAAGCCTCCCAGAATCAGCAATACATGAACAGTCAAAGTCAGGGAATGCAGCCTCAAAGTGGAACATCCGGTGGATCAGGAGGCGGAGCCGGTAGTTTCGATCCAAACGCCGCCAATCAGATGGCTCAACAGTCAGGAAGTTCACCAAGTAGTCAGAGTGGAATGCCCTCAGCTACGGGCGGCCAAGGTGGAGCGAGTGGCGCCCAGATCGGTGCGGGAAGTGGTGGTTCCGGAACTTTTGATCCCTCAAGTTTAAACAACCAAATGCTGCAGCAAAATGTGCAAAATATGAATAGTCAGAGCAGCTCATTTATGCAGCAACCAGTGTCACCAATGTCAGGTGGTAGCTCTGGAGGAGGATCTATGCCATCCATGGGCGATGGATCTGGATCGGGTAGCACATCTGGAGGTGGATCTATGCCATCGATGGGATCTGGATCTGGATCGGGTAGTACATCATTGTCATCAATGGGAAGTGGGGGATCCAGTACGTCTAATGGCGGATCAATGCCTTCAATGGGGGGTGGCTCTGGCGGAGGTGGTGGATTTGATCCTAATGCCATAAACAGTCCGGACCAAAACAAGATAGATCCTTCCAAGTTTATGAGTGGAGGTGGTGGTGGAAGCTCTGGAGGTGCTAGTCAAATGATGTCACCATCGGGTGGTAGTGGCAGCTCAAGTGGAGGATCGAGTCAAATGATGTCACCATCAGGTGGTTCAGGATCTGGAGGTACCTCGGGTGGCCCTGGAGGCAGCTCGGGTGGTGGATTTGACCCTAATTCCATAAACAGTCCGGACCAAAACAAGATAGATCCTGCCAAGTTTATGAGTGGAGGTGGTGGTGGTGGTGGAAGCTCTGGAGGTGCTAGTCAAATGATGTCACCATCGGGTGGTAGTGGCAGTTCTAGTGGAGGATCGAGTCAAATGATGTCATCATCAGGTGGGGGCAGTAGCAGTAGTTCCAGTGGTGGATCAAGTCAAATGATGGCACCATCGGGTGGAGGCGGCGGTAGTAGCAGTAGCGGATCCAGTCAAATGAGCAGCGGAAGTGGAGGTAGTGGTGGAGGTGGTTCGGGCGGTAGTTCAATGGGAAGTTTCGATCCAAATGCAATTAATAAGCAACTTGTGTCTTCAAATTTTATGAACCCGTCGATGTTTACGGGAGGAGGAAATTTTGTTGGAAAAAGGAAATAAAGTAATAAATAACGGGCTGATTTGTTTGCAGTGCTGGCTCATTAAGAAAGGGCCCCTCCATTTTTTCTCATCTTCGAAAGACGTCTCTAAATAAGTATATTTCACTCCTAATAGGTTGAAAGAAATGCCATGTCGTAAATAGATATTTGGTACCAATAGTCGTCTTGTCAATGTAGTATGATTGTAAGTTCTATGCCCGGATTAATACGTCTTGCTAAAATCAACAGCTGAGGGATTTTAGAAGGAAGTTTCTTAGCAACAATGTCAAGCATTTACGGATAGGTCTGTCACTAAATGAATACAACAGATATTGTTCTTTTTAGTTTTTTGTGTTTTTTATTCTTTTAAATGAGTTCATCAGTTTAAAATCATTTTGAGGAGACAGCTTTCTATAACAAAACGGACCCTCGTTAATCAGTAGGCCTAAGTAAGACAGGTCAACTTTACCGCCAAGAACTGGCTAAACTTTTGTCCCGAAGCAATATGATGAACTTCAGATATGATTGATTGTTCGGCTGCAACTCACCATTACACGTACACCTGTAGACCACATTTGCGCGCGTATTCAAGTACACATAGTCATTAAGGGACATTTGTATAAAACCTCACCTCAGACTAATATCCCAGAAGTGACGAAATAAACTACTTGTCTAGCAAACATACCTGAACAAAGATCATGAAGTAGTAAGCATTTGACGTGTCGATCTCGCCCAGCGCTTGGAATTTTTTGTTGTTGTTTTATGATTTCACCCAATGATCAAGCGGCTTTCATAAGAATCAAATAAAAAAAGCGCTTCTATCACAAAAATTAATTGTCAAATCAAATATCATGAAGATAAACGGTAGGTTATGAATACATTCAGACAAGAAACTGTCCGGTAAATTACCCGTGATTCATGTGTAGTTCTTGTGTGCGACTTTGACACCAAGAGTTTCCAGAAAATCGTATTCCCATTTTAAACCCATATACATATGAACAACACCAGTGGTTATCTGTGGCGCCCTTTTTTATGTCTAGACACCATCTCTCTCTCTCTCTCTCTCTCTCTCTCTCTCTCTCTGAGTGAATAGCTCTACATATCATCCGAATAAGAAAAAAAATCGTATTGTTTCTTAATAAAATCTTGCACAACTTAAACTCTTTGCAATTTAGAACGTAAGATAATTTTGATGAGTTCTTAAGTAGCAGGTAAAAATACTTAATTAGTTTATTAATCTTTACAATTATATCTAATTCTTCCATTGATAATATAAACTTTCCTCTTTCCTCTAATACAGACGTGTTTTACATGTTTCATGAGTTATAATTCGGTTAATTCACAAAAATATTGGGTAATTATTAAATTTACAGAACATTTTTCCACAAAATTAGGTCGAAATATCAAATGACCTCTTTGATAGTTCTAATCTAAGATATGGCATTTCGAAATCAGACATATTTCTTAAATTCCAGTTTGTTAAATGGCAATAGATCATAAAGATAAATTGGGTATAACTGTCTATAATATCATACAAAGGTACAGACGTTATGGAATTTGCGTATTTCATATAAAAATGTTTTACCAATGAGATTTCCGATACACGTTTTCAATTCTGGTACTATTTGGAAAGTCTGGTATCAATTCGTGATGCGCTTAATTGTTTTTTTTTTTGTTGTTTTTTTTCTAATCTAAAGTATTCATCAGAATAATCGCCCTAAACACCATATGCGTACTCCAAACTTGATCGTATAAATGAATAGTGCATTTATTTTAAAGCCTTGCGGATTAATTTAAAGTTTAGTGTCCCAAGTAATAATATCTGATATACAAAAATGCATAGCTACTATATTTGTGATAACCCCATTTTCTATATCCATCACTACTAAGAATTATGCCATCTTAGATCGCTATTAAGAATTACGCCTACATGACTGACATCGTGTAAAGCTAGGTATTTCGTTATCAAAGACTAGATTTGAGAGGGAAACTGACACGTCGTAAGCAAATAACATGGGATCAGTTTTGTTGGAACTACACTTTACTAGCCATTGGTTACATTGGGATTTTAGAGTTTCAAGATCAATGTTTCAAACATATTTAGTTTCATCAGTGTTTTTGGACTCATATGCCAAGGAGCTGTATGGGTAAATACTCTAGTAAGACTAAGCAAATATATATATATATATATATATATATATATATATATATATATATATATATATATATATATATATATATATATATATATATATATATATATATATATATATATATATATATATATAACAAAAAGAGCAGCGGTCGTTAAGTGGCATAAGTTTGATCGAATGAGTAGCAGTTCTAAAAGTGGATGTCTGATTTCATAGCTTCTTGTTTTGCACAAAAGACCAGGATAACAAACCCGATTATGTCTTGGGGATGTCACATAAGACATAGACACATATTTTCATTATTGCTAAATGTTGTAATACAACGAATGGCAGAATGCTAAGGTAAGAATTCCGACTTATACTTGCAAAATGGATACTGTTGACAAAGATACTTAAATGAGTATTTGTATATGACCCTTTCCATAATATTCCTTATACAAATCAAGGGGGCCCCGAGTGGCCGAGTGGTCTAAAGCGCTCTCCGTTACGGATCACTGCCATCTCATCTCTGTCTGCGTGGGTTCGAGTCTAAGATTCGGCGAATGTGGATATGTGAGAAAGCTTGCCAGTAGCTTTCGTGGGTCGATGGTTCTTTCCGCGGATTTCCCGGTTTCTTCCTCCACCATTAATACTGGCCGCCATGTATAGCCTATCGTGTGCTGAAAAAATGGCGTTAAGCCCCACAACAACAACAACAACAAATCAAGAATGAAATTATTATATAATTGGTAAGATCGCTTATGTCCCCCTTTTCAAAAGTGGTATAATGACTGTGTGTTTTTACATTATTGGTAAACAGTATTCTCTAACTGATTTATTGGGTAGGAAGTATAGTAGCAGCAGGGAGGGTGAACCCTACAAATTGGATTCGAGCAAACATATCTAAAACAAAGATTTCACACGAAAAAAATTTAAAAAAAAGGTCAATAACGTCAAACTGAAGCCTCTAACTTTCCGTATTCCACCAGTGATGAGATTACCGGTGATGAAATCACTGGGGTTAGTTCCGCGCTGTTACTTCGCCATTGACATCCGTGTTTATAAAATTTTGTGAGTGATCGTTTATGTAATCGTGCGCGTCATTTTTGTTAGCTCACCCTCCCCGCTGCTGTAATTAAACCATTGCGTTATAATAATGATCGGCGAAGCTCACTCAGCACGATTAGCTCGAGAACGACTAAAAGCAATCAAGAAATATCTACCTGTCCGTGATTCTGTCAGACAACAGTTACAAGAGCGTCAACAAACACAAGAAGAGTTTACAGAATCCGCAGAACAATTATTTAAACCTATCACTGAAACTACTAAAGGCATTGTTCCTGTGTTAACGGAGACAGCAAAACAAACTAAAAAAATAGCGGAGCGAACTAAAAAGACAAAAAAAATTCTACGAGAACTTCCTGCTGAAATAGCTGCGGCTCAACCAACTCGAGAAACAGATCAAGCAGAAGATGATGTTCAACAAGAACCAGAAGCCCAAGTTAAAATTAAATTATCCGATAGATTTAATAATATTTTCATTTACAGCATTGCAAAGCTCAACACAGATGAATTAGCCGAAACTGCTTTTTTATCTTACGATGAACGAAAAAGAATTTTAAAATCTGAATATGCTGATGAGAAAATTGATCGTGATAAATGGTACAGATGGATTTTTCGTTTACGTTTTATTGTTGATCAGGCCCGAAGCGACGACATAAGATATGTTAATTACAGCGCGGCCATAAAGGATGTGACATCAGCTTTTCAGAAAATGCAACAACAGCAACTAGAAGAAGAACGAAAACAACTAGAAAAAGAACGAAAAGAAAAAGAACGAAAAGAAGAAGAACAAATACAAAAACAACTAGAAAAAGAACAGAAACGAAAAGAACTAGAATAACGAACACAACAACGACGACAACGACTATCATCAATAATACAATGACAACCACAAGAAAAATTATCCACATCATCCAGCGATGAAATATTTTATTTCCCAGAAGTATTTCCAGATGATAAAGGCGCAACTGGAAGTGGTATTAATGCTCGAGGAAGTGATCTTGTTACTTGTCCCGACAGCGTTGTAGCTGACGTAGATAGATTAGAAGTTCTTGTTGGTGGAAAACGAGCTGGTAATAATTCTCCTGAAATTATTAACGAAATCACATCTATTTGTCAACGATTATTTACCGGCGGCGTTATGGACATTAACGATTATAGGGCTCTCATTAATGAAATTACCGATGATTATTACAGTGATTAAATCACTGACTAGCACTAGCGTGCCAAGGTCGCCCGACTAAGTCACTGATTAAACAGTTAAATAATTAATTATAATAGATGATCATACATGCTAATCAACGTAGACCAATCATGGTCAGGGTGGTAAATTCATGATTACCTGTATACGAGACATTTTACGGGGATGGATTCGGTGATGTTGTTAAGGGTTTATTTTCGAGAATAGCCCCAAAAGCAATACCGATTATGAAGCAGTTAGGCATGAAAGCTACTGATTTTATTCGTGAAAAAGGTATTAGTACTGTTGGTGACGTTATTAGTAAAGTATTTTCTGCCATCAAGGATAGACTAGCACGATTAATACGACGAAAACCTCAACCTGTAAAATTAGCCAGCACTGAAGTGATGCCTGCAAGTGTTAGTAAAGTAATAAATCAAGCTGCAAATCAAAAACTAGCAGAGTTAGCCGAAGAGGGGGAAAAAAATCTAGCAGCAAGTCTGATAGCGGGAAGTGGTCTTTCTGAAGTTGTTCGAGACAAACTTTTTCGAGATAAACGTCTTCTAGACAAATTTCTCCGTATTAAACGAACAGTACCAACATAGAAATGTTCAAACGAGTATCTAATCCCCCATTTGACATGGACGCACCGGTTCTCAAGGATGAATCTGTGCGTGATTATCAATATTATTCTTATGACGCTCGAATTCCAGATCAGCGTGAACGAATTGAACTTCAAGTTCAAGATACGAGCAGGTATTTCTTACCCGCTGAAGCATTTATCTAGGTCGAAGGTAAAATTTTTAAAGCGGATAATACTGAATACGATAACGATGTTGGTTTTGGTTTTGTCAACAACGGTATCATGGCGTTGTTTGACAGTGCCACATACATGATCGATGGAAGAAATATTGAATTAATTCAAAAAGATGTCGACGTTGCTACGACAATACTTGGTCTTGCGCGATACAGCGACGATTTTTCAAGATCAGCTGGTCCATCTATGATGTTTTCCAAGGACACTTCTGATCATCCAAGTCACAAAAATGTAACCATCGGCAACGTAAGAAACGCCGCAGGAACCGCAGAAACCCCCGCAGTAATATCAATGAACTTAAATTTCAACTTAGGATTTTCTACACGTAAAAATATGCTCAAGAACAGAATGTTTTCATGTGCAATTCCGCTGTCGCACATTTTTGGACTCTGCAGAAATGTTAGAAAAATTATTTTTGGAGCCAAGCACACAGTTGTATTTGTAAGAAAAGCCACAGATAATGATGCACTGCGGCACTTCCTGGTAAAGTAGTATTAACAAAACTTTCATTGTGGATGCCAGTAATGACTCCAACAATATCTGAAGAAGATCGTTTACTTTCTTTTATGAGTAGCGGCGGCAAATCGACGTTGTCATGGTTGACCACGACCACAGATGCTATTCAAAGCGCAGTTAATGGTGTATTTACATGGCAAATAGCTTCTCAGCAAGGTATTTCTGCACCACGACATATATTCATTGCAATTCAGGATAATACACGAGTAAATAATCAAATACGTAGCGCTATGATATTTGACAAATTCGGTGTTTCCGAGGTTTCATTGAGGATAAACGGGCATCTAGAACCATCCGAGGATGTATTGTTGAATTTTGATCAAAATCATGTAGCACGTGCATATCATCGATTGATGTCATTTATGGGGCGTGATCAAAATGTTGATGCTGGTTTGCAAATATCACAGCTGGATTTTACAACGTTATATCCGATCTATTACTTTTCGCTGGAACATTTAGATTTAACCAGACAGTCTGTCGTTGACATACATTTTCGAGCTCGTGTTGACAGAAATATCGTAGATTTTCCTAATTACAGAGCAATCGCCGTTATATTATCCGATAAAACAATGATACTTGAAGGTGTTGGTGGCCGCATGAGAGTCGTTGATGCTCCCGTAGAGAATATGCAAACGCTGATTTAAATCAGTATATATATATCATAAATGTCATATCATCATGTTAGTGTCAGTCTGACCCCGGGCCAGATTAAACGATTACAATTGTCGTCGGCATCACGATGTGGAACAAAAGTAACATTAAAACACAATCAAATGAGCGGTGCAAATAAATTATCGTTGACCGAGCGTCAGTTTAAAAGATTTAACGAAGCTAAACACGTCAATAAAGGAATACGATTAAATCTTTCCGTGGGTGCTATCAAAGATGCTATAAAAACCAGAGGAATATTTCCACTTCTCGCAGCTATTCCAGCGTTGATAGCCGCAGCCGCTCCAGCTGTTGCAAAAGCTGCTGCGTTAGGTGCAGTTGGGACAGCTGCTGAAATGGCGCTGAAGAAAGCAACAGGAAAAGGATTTAAAAAAAGGAAACGAAAAGGTCACGGTCTGAGACTTCCAGGGTCTCGACCTCACGTTGGTCGTGGATTAAGAATTCCAGGGACTCAACGATAGTTCCACTATCGAATTTTGATCTTATTAACACCGCTGATTGGTTAAATATAAAAAATTTTAGAGGTGTTTTTATGCGTGATCAATTACCGAAAAATCCGGCACTGTCAGAAACAGGTATTATTAATCTTGATTCATCAACGGGGCCAGGTACTCATTGGGTCGCATATGCCATTGATCCACGTGCAATTATTTATTTTGATTCTTATGGGTTGGCGCCACCAAAAGAATTTTAAAAATACTTCGGCAGATTTCAAAATATTCCAATCTGGTATTCAACGCTACCAACACAAACATTAACGGATCCACCAATATGTGGCCGTGAAGCATTAGCAGTACTTGATGCTGTATCAAGATCAACGAAACCACCTCATAAAGCTGTACATGAATATACATTAAATAATCGCTAATCATATAATGCTAGATATCTACGGAAGACCTGCTGCGGCGCCTGGTAAAAAACAACTCAACATAGATTTATCAGATTACGTTACCAAGGATGACTTTGCATCATTGACGAATTTAACATCCGTTGACGCCAACGAGGCTGTTGTATTTCAAGACCAATTTGGAGTTCTAAAAACGAGTAATCTCAAATGGACTGAAATTCTTCGTAGAGTTCTTGGATCAACCGAAGGTAACATTGCAACGTTTACTAACATCGGAACGATCAGAGATTCATCTATATCTATTGCAGGAATTCGAGATGAAATTCGAAAAAGTGTTTCTGATCGTTTAAAATCCACCTGGGGTATTATGACCGGCGAAATTAACATGAATTCAAATAAAATTGTTGCTCTACGATCACCAGACGGCGACGAAGATGCCGCAACGAAGAAATATGTGGATGATAGCGATACCACGATCAATGATAGAGTAAATACACTTCGAGCCGAGTATGACGTTCATGTAGGTGCGTTTAATAATACTCGTAGAAATTTTCAAAACTTAATAAAACCGCTGAAGAATTCTTTGGAAGTCCACCAACCGTTGACATAAATCTCAAAGATATAATACAAAACTCAATGATATTGTCAGTGGAATTCCTAATATCACTGAAAAATCGAATCTGATTAAAATTCCACACAAACAAATTAGCAACATCACGTACACGGTGGCGTCTGGGGTATCAACGTGGACACTGCGCAATAACATTCTCGAATATACCGCAGAAGTAACTGGGTTATACAGGCTGTCCATAACTGGGTTATACAGGCTGTCCATGTATGGGTTGGAAATTACTGCTGCCACTTCATCATCACCAAATGTATATCATAATCCTCTACTGGTGATGCTAACCAAGGACACCAAAGAAACATTTACGTTGATATCAACGGAAATATCCCCGAGACGTTACTGGTGGTGTCTGGAATTTATCACTGTCTTAGACGACAACTAAAGTATAATGATAGACATTCAGCGATACAGATAATATCAAATAACGACATGGCAGAATAAATTAAAAACCATCATCGATAATTATACAGCGAAAATAAAGAAATATCGTAAACGTGCAACCGTCGTTGATATCATGGTTTATTCGGTTTCTACGCTAGTTGCTGGAACCGGTGTAGTATTAGCATCGCTAGCGACGATGACAGCGCCGATCGTTGTAACAATCATTGTTTCATCGTCAACCACGATCGCTGGAATATTTAATATAATCGCGAAAAAGATAAATACGTGCACGAATGAAAAATTGAACGAGTACACGATGAAATTACACACAGCAACGACCGCATATTCTAAATTATCATCGTTGATTTCTTCGTCGCTCAATGATGGAATAATATCTGACGAAGAATTCAGTATCGCAATAAAGATATACAATGAAGTATTCAACGATGTCGTCGTTAATGGAAAAATTCCTGAACAGGATTTAAAACAATAATAATATAATAATGTCAACGTTCGATCAACGATCGCAGGAATTACTACAACAGATCGTCACTGATACTGCTCCGGTAAAAACCACAATGATATCGGCGAGTTCAGCTTAGCCTGAATTCAGTATTAATTTTCCGACCGCAATACCAGCATCCGAGATAGCATTAGCACAATTACGGGTTTATTATAGTTGGCCCAACATTAGGTCGACATCGTTTGGTGGACTACAACCGAATAATTCATTAGTATTTGCAAATAAAAACAAACCCGATGGAACACCAGATTGGCAAGTAGTCAGTGTACCAACGGGAAGTTATCAAATCGAACAAATCAATGAAGAATTTCAACGCAGAATTAAATCCATCACAGGACGCGAATCAAAGATTGCCATTACCGTCCACGAGCCAACACTGTCTTCAGCCATTGAAATATTATCACCGGACTACGCCGTGGATATATATCAATCTTCGATTAGATCAGTGTTAGGTTGGCCTGATGTCGCGCCTCCATATGAAGGTCCACCAGAACCACGCCGAGATGAATTTCTCACAACAGTGCTAAAATACACAACAATTCCAAAATATCTTACCGATCATGTTGAAATAAGCAAAGGGATTATTTCAGATATTGATGAAACAAATTATCCTTCATTCAGTAATATCATTGTCGATAAAACAGAAAATACGAGACCTTTTCAATTTTACAAACGGAAAAAAGAAAATCCTAGAGAGTTTTATTTTTATGATGTACCAATTAAAAATATTTCTATGGCTATCAACGTTGATTATAATCGTAAAATTACTGATTTAGAAAATCTGTTTTTATCACTGTCACAATTTTACAGCGATGATACAAAACAACAAATTATTAAGACAATAACAGATTTAAATCAGATTAGATCAGATATGTATTTTATCAATAGAATTTTTATCGTAAATTTTGTATCCGATTACGAACTGGATTTTCAGAGGGAACTTATACAATTATTTCTTGATTATTACAAGATAACTGCAGATAAACTTCAAAAATTTGTAATACCAGATCTTGATGTAGCCAGATTAAAAAAGAAACTCAGCGACGTTATCGACAATTACTTTCCTAAAATATTAAAATATAGTATGTGACGTCGTCGACGGCAGTTATCAAGTGGACACTGATAAATCCAACCAGGTCCAACAAGGATACATTCTCTACTCATTTACATCTCAAGTTCCTCCAGGTTATTTGATTGTATCAGAACCGATCAATGTTGTTTATCTGCGATGTCACAGTCGTCTCTTATCACGGATACATTTCAAACTTACTGACCAAAATGGCCACTTGCTCGATCTTAGGTCGGAGTCGCTGAATATAAACTTGTATGTGAGATCTTAGAACGTCATCGCCGTAACATAGTTACGGAAAACACCAAGCAAAAAAAAAATGTCAAAGAGAACGTCAAGGATAAAATATTTTTTTTTGTTGGGGCGCGATTACAAGGATTATTTCAACAATCTAAGATCTGTATGTTGGTTGTTGAAAGTCAACATATTATTATATATATCATAGAAAATGTTGACTTTCAACAACAATGATAGAGTAATTATTTCACCGATCTGAGACTTGTATCATTGTTGGCGAAAGTATACATTTTTTATATGATATATAATAATTGTACACTTCCATCAGGTTTCAACAACAATTATTTTTTTACGGTTTAAAATCAGCTGGGACAACTTTACAAGTAGGTATTCTAGCTTCGTCGTCGTTGTCACTGATGACTTCGTCATTGGTGACGCAGTCACTAGTGACACAGTCACTACAGTCACACTCAGTGACGAAGTCACCGTCTTTATCTTTAGCCAGTAATTCTTCCGCGTCTTCGTTTATCAACTCCATCATCGCCATGATATCTTTCAGCTGTTTTATACGAGCGTGTACGAGTCTTTTCGTTTCGTATTCGTGAGATAATTCTAACCTAACCCGCTCGATGGCCCGTGATAACGGCACAAATAATTTCACCTGCGCATCCGTGATTGCCGCCAGCGATCGTAACATCGCCTGCTGAATTATGTTTATAAATCTATAATCGGCGGGTAAAGTATACCTATTTTCTGACCTCCGAAATTGTAATGATTCAAAATCGCTCATTATTTTTTCAGGATCAAGTTGGTCAGATATTTTCACGCCACTGTTTTGTAATTTCTTAATAGCAGAAATAATTGTTGTGATGTTTTCGTGATTCATTATTTTTTATATTATAAATTATTTGTTTAAATAAATATAACATATTTCTGAATCACATAAAAATAAAAATATATATTTTATAAATTCAAAAATAAACAGCAGCGATGACGCTCAGTCTACCATTCCACTGGGTCCCTTCTGCCGGTAAAGCCTTTTGCCAATAAGATCCTAAGAGTCCCTTATTGAGGCCTTAAGCCCACGGGTACTCTTCATGGTTAAGACCTGTCTTATGGTCCACAGGCACCTTATTGAGACTTTTTGGTCCAGCGGACATTCTTTCTGAATGCACCTATGTGGGTACCCTTCAGTGAGGTCACCTTGACGTTGTCAAGGGTCGCGAGTCCACATAATCCTGCTGTTTATTTTAGGGGCGCAAGCGCATAGACACACACCCCCAGCGAATTCCTAATGTGCGAAACGAAATATTAGAAATTCAGAGGGCTGTCTAGGCATATCGATTTCATGTAACCCCCACCAAATCAAACCCCGGGGTCAGTGCAAAACCGCACCCACCACGTTGTTCAACATGGTGAGGGTTACATGAAATCTCATGGGGCTTGCTTGCGCCCCCACTATATAGCATCTGTCGCCGAATGCAAGATAATATATCTTTAGCATTTTTGGAGACTCGAACACGCAGAGAGTTTACACCAGTGGATCTGCACGAAAACGCCTTAACCACACGACTATCGGAGCTGTTATAAATATACAGTTAAATTTAAGTATATAAATATTCACACTGTCTCACCAATGACTGTGAAACCAGTGACAATGTCATGGACGGCAAATCCTACACCGAAAGAATATTCTGATTCTGAATAAATTCTGCAATTTTATATATTTCTGCCGTTTCTGCCTTGTTAAAAAACTGTATTTTCAAGCTTCTTCATGCAGTTAAGGCAGAACTATCTAGCAATGAATGCATGGATCGATATTATTCTGGTATATTCCGCCCGCTGCAGAACTGCGTAGATTCATTTAGTATGGTGTCGTCTGCTGCGATCAATATGTGTACAATATAATATCACGGCTGAGGTTTTTATGTTCTGTTTGAGGATATATTTTCTGTAATTAATACTTCCACAACGTTGAGATGTTTGGACTGGAGAGATATTTAAGTATTACGATTAGACTGTAGTACCAAGCTGCTCAATTACTCTATCAACGATGGGGACGGATTCTTATCACTGAATATGTATAAGCAATAACAAAAAAATGGGAGACAACTACTTGATTGTTCTATCAGCGATGACGGAAAATTATCTCTTTACCTGTCTCTGTATTTATGGATATAACCGACCTTTTTTCAAACATTTTACATTTTCCAATATTTCCACATGCACTATTCTGACTCTGTGTAACAACACGCAAATTATTTAAAGAATTATCTTTCGGGTCTGAATTTATGTGATCAATTACAAGTCCGTCTTCGATGACCCCATGAAAACACTCGAAGATGAACCTATGTGAGTGATATCTTTTTTTTCCAACACTAAATCTACCTTTATCAACAGTACCAACTGGTTTTTTTCGTTGACAGTGTCTAATGACACCATCAGGAGAAGCTTCATAATTTTTAATTATAGGATGTCGAACAAAAATTTGTTCCATTTCTCTCTATAATATTATTTGTCTAAATGATTGTTTGAAATCTGGCCAGATAGTCTTCAGCGGTTTTTAACGGAGACTCACCTGACGACTT
>JAECUM010039872.1:0-42972 GCA_016617855.1 Megalonaias nervosa | reverse complement strand
TAGTATTGATGTTAATAAGTACTAGTATTGATATTAATAAGTACTAGTATTGATATTAATAAGTAGTAGTATTGATATTAATAAGTACTAGTATTGATATCAATAAGTACTAGTATTGATATCAATAAGTACTAGTATTGATATTAATAAGTACTAGTATTGATGTTAATAAGTACTAGTGTTGATATTTACAAGTATGCACCATGTTCTGATGAAGTTAAATTAATACATGAAATGTGCAAAATGTATTATTCCTATTTCTTTTTTATCCTGCTGTACATCCATCCATCTGTACTTCTCCTCCCAAGCTGCTGGAAGGATTTGACTGAAATTTTGTAGCTTACATATGTGATTGGTATAACTGTGCAACAAGGTTGTTTATATTTCATCACCTCATTTCTTGTTAATTTATTGCAAAGCAGTAGAAAAACTAGTAATACTTTGAGAATAATATTTTGGGAAGAAACTTTTCCTCTGTTATGCTGCTTGAAGGATTTTGTTCAAACTGTATAGGCTGAATACTAAAGTTGTTGATGTAGAATAACTGTATAGGCTGAATACTAAAGTTGTTGATGTAGAATAACTGTATAGGCTAAATACTAAAGTTGTTGACATAGTATAACTGAATAAGCTAAATACTAAAGTTGTTGTTGTAAAATAAATGTGGAGTTCAGACTGTATAGGCTAAATACTAAAGTTGTTGTTGTAAAATAAATGTGGAGTTCAAACTGTATAGGCTGAATTCCAAAGTTTTTGATGTAGAATAAATGTGGAGTTCAAACTGTATAGGCTGAATATTAAAGTTGTTGATGTAGAATAAATGTGGAGTTCAAAGTGTATAGGCTGAATTCCAAAGTTTTTGATGTAGAATAAATGTGGAGTTCAAACTGTATAGGCTAAATACTAAAAGTTGTTGATGTAGAATAAATGTGGAGTTCAAACTGTATAGGCAAAATACTAAAATTGCTGATGTAGAATAACTGTATAGGCTAAATACTAAAGTTGTTGATGTGGAATAACTGTATAGGTTATATACTAAAGTTGTTTATGTAGAATAAATATGGAGTTCTAACTGTATAGGCCAAATACTAAAAGTTGTTGATGTAGAATAAATGTGGAGTTAAGTTTGACGTTTTTGTTCTGTCTCATTATTTTGGGTAGATTTCATGAAAATATTTTGAGAAAGAGTTATTTTGAAAAGTGAAGTGGTAAGAAGAAGCCAGTAATCACTTCTTTAAAAGAAAACTGCTGTACAGATCTTGCTGAACTTTGAACGCCTAAGGAAGTGGTAGGTAGAAGTTTTATTTTTTCTTTGCTTCATTTGTTGAAAAAGATCTGGAACACTTTGTGGGAAAGTTTGTATTTGAGAATTAAGTGATAAAAACAAGCTTGTTATTGCTTATTTTCCTAAGCTGCTTTAATTATTTTGTTGAATATTTATTGGCTAAATAATTAGGTCATTGATATAAATGTGCAATTAAATTTTTCTTTTGTTTTCCCTGTATGGTTTGTTTGGCAGATTGCTTAAAAAAATGGTGTTTTAAAAGTTTTTAGTTTTTGATTTTTTTAGAAGCAGTGGCAGTAAGTACTGTCATCTCTTCTCTTCCAATGCTGCTCAAAGGATTTGCTGAATTTGTTTTTGGCTAAATAAGTGGTTGCTATAGATGTGCAATAAGCCTTTTACATTTTTTTCTATACTTCATTTATATTGGGGGAATAATTTGTTGAAAAAGAGAGATTGTGAGATCAACAAAAGAAGCTTGTTAAGCCTTTATTCCTGAGCTGCTAAAAAGCTTTAACTGAAATTTTTTTTCAAGGCTAAATAAGTATGACATACAATCACATCAAGGTTTTACTATTTTCCTCTAGTTTGTCCATGTATGTATAGCAGAGATCGATGACGTATCATGTAAATGTGTTATGCATATCACGTGTTACACAAAAGTGAAAGTGTAGGACAAACAATGACAGCAGCTGAGAAGATGTATTCAATAAAGCTAGAGAAAAATGATGTCCCAGGAGTTAAATTTCCTTTGTTCTAAACTATCAGAACATTCAGTCTGTGAGCTGAAGTGCTGGCTTGAATGTCGTGGATTGGCAGTTGTCAGAAAAAAGAAGTCGGAATTAGTCAAAATGTAAGTCGATTCTTCCTTATGATACTGTAATGATTACTGTAACATTACTATGAGTTTGTTATTGTAACATTCTTTCCAGGCAAATAACAAACTGCCATCTTTAAACAACCATTTTCACTGCACAAACAGCAAACTAAAACTCTTCAAGTCAATGTTGACTTCTATATATAGCATATTTTGCCATTTACCATTTTATCATGGGGTGGGATAAGCATGCAAGGATAAGTGTGTTGCAGTGTCAGTGATTAATTACTGTACTAATATTATGGGATTACTCAATTAGATATTTGTAATTTTCATAAAATATTTTATCACAATATACAGTATTGTTCATAAATATACAAACATACAGAAATATGTATGCTGATGTAAGTAAACAATAAACAAGGACATCAGTAATTATCAGGATGTACACAATTATCCATCCTATTTCACACGTAGATGGCATTACAATAATTAACAGGTTCTAATATGCCTGGGGTAACATAGTATTTTGAAATGTTCACAAATAGTTTCGTTGTTTTAACAGCTGAATTATTTGTTTTGTAAAAATAAATAAATGCCTAACATTTTAAGATCCTATAAAATTCTAAAAGCAGGTAACAATTCATTTGCTAACATTTTTGTTACTGTACACATTTGTTATTGTTCTTATTTAAATTTATATTGTGCATTAATACTTGAAAACAATTTTATTTTATTGTATGTGTTTGGAGTGTATAGAATCAAACAACACAGACATAGTTATTCATGTTGATGGAGGAAAGTGGTATGAACAAAAAGTGAGTGAGGTGTTATCTTCTGTCAGGACTAGTAAGTCTTCAGAAACTACCTTTTCTTACTACAAGCGGTTGGAATAGTTTCCCATCTGTTAATATTCCACAAGGATTTTGTTACAGGAGAATGTATGAACACATTATATCAACTGCAAAGGTGTACACATTTAACTCTGCCTCTGATAGTGAAAGTGAGGACAACTTGATTGACTTCAACACATCAAAACCTATGTTGAAAGGTCGACAATATTTTATAAGTGGCCATGTGAAAAACTTGCAAGATAATTATAAAGATGACCATTATTTCTTAAAATCATCTGTAATGGCATCATACACGCAGCAAGTTGTGTATTTATGTATCAGTGACTCTAGCAACACTCTCAGGAAAAGTAAGGGATGCATCTTGCGACTGTAAAGCTTGTTCTATGGGGCAGATGCAATCATATTGCTTCTTTACTTTTTGTCTTGGAAGATTATACTCTTCAGTTTGGAAATAAGCCATGCGCATCTACCAGCAAACTTTATACATGGAATGTTGTGAAGAAGTCTAAATGACAGCCGCAACCATGCCATTCAACATCATACAGCAAGAAATTAAAGGCAGATAGATTTAGAAACTATGATCTATTATAGATATAGACTACCCTCATTATGAAGTTGACATGAAGGTATTAAAGGATAGAACTAAGTCTGCCTTACAGTTAATTCAGTTTGACAAAGTGACAGTCCCCTTTGAAGTACCAAATACACAAGATCAGACAGAGTCAGAAATGTGGCACAGTAGCAGATTCTGTGGAATAACTGCTTCTGAAGCAAAAGTTGTAGCAGTTGTCCACAGTAAAAGGAGGAAATATAATCGTCTGAACAGAATTCTATGGGGCAGAAAATTACCAAAATTAAAAAGATTAAAATATGGAAGACAAAATGAAGAGAAAGCTTTTAAAGAGTACATGGCTGAAAATACTGGAAAGGATGTTACGATACAAAAACGTGGATTTTGGATGAATCCTGTGTATCCAGAACTTGGATGTAGTCCTGATGGCCTTGTCTACAATCAAAACAACAAACTAATAGGTGTAGTTGAGATAAAATGTCCATTTGTTTTAGCAGGAAAAGACCCATTATGTTTAGATGAACTTAATGCAAATAAAAGAAACAATCTTTGTTATAATGTTATGAATGGTAGGCCATTTTTAAAGAAATCACATAAATATTACTACCAGGTACAGATGCAGATTGCACTTTGTGAAGTAGACTTTTGTGACTTTGTCATTTGGTCCTCAAAAGGAATGATTGTAGAAAGAGTATTGCCTGATGTTGAATTTTGGAAAGATTTATGTTCAAAAATGATAAACTTTCATCATAATACCCTGATGCCAGAATATATTAAAATGAGAATCCCCAGGCGACTTATGTCAGTTGATATTCAGATTTAGGATTTGAAACATTGTCTATGTTTATATTGGTGTTCCACATTTTAAATTTAACTTGAGACAGTGGGACAACAAAAACATAATTATACAAATACTGAATGAACAATTTTACAATGACTTGTTTTATTTATAGTGGGTCCATGTATTATAGTTTGCTGTCAATTGTTCATCTTTATGAACATTCACAAGAAAATAAGGTTCTTGATAATATAAGATGTGTAAGGAAATACAAAACAATGGTATGGAACTGCATTTTTATTGCTGCTTTTATCTTACAGCCTTCAACAATGGAAAATTTATATCCATAGTGTACAAAAACTTCAAGCTTATTGTGGCAAGATGCTACATATATATATATATATATATATATATATATATATATATATATATATATGACAGAAAGAAAGATATAAATATAATGAAGTAATTGACATGATTCTCTGTTTTGATTTAGTCTATATTGAATACATAGTTTAAATTCATGTTTTTAGGACATTTTGAAGAGTTAATCTACATGTATCATTTCAAAATAATAAAGTTGTATATTCTTTTAGTTACAATACACTTATACACACAAGAAGTTTTAAAACTGATGACAATGTAGAAATGTTTATCATTTAGTAAATAACATACTATCCTGAAATATTCATGAATCATTTTACTTTTAGATAGAATATCAAAATAAAATCTGTTGGCCATGCAAGTTTTGTCTTTTTTTAAGGAAGTTTCCACCGTTTTGGAATCATTGTTTCTGATTCTCCTTTCTATTTTATTGGCAACCACATCGCTGCAATAGTAGGTAGTTTGTGACCCAGCATCATAAACAGGGATTGCTCTATACATGATGGCCTCTTCTGGTATCTACAAAACAAATCAGAAGACATAAGTAAATATGTTACATGTCACACTTGAATTTTGAATGTGTGAGATTTATAAGTTTGTTTACTTATGTTTTTATTTTTACCCTTAAAAAGAAATATCTGAATAAAGGTTCCAACATATTAAATAAGCTGCCATTTACCTTTGGGTCTAGATGATCTGGTGTCTTGTTAGGGAGAATTTCAGAATCTGATGACTTTGAAAGTGGTGGGTTGTCTTGTAAAGACACCATTATCTCTGCCACTTACATTAGTAACTTTTTAGATACAGTTGTGGCCCTTGGTGTTGGCACCTTCCTCTTTCTAGAAAATTGCTTAACCTGAAAAATTTGAACATTAAACATTGTCTTACTATGTAATATGTAAACTGCAAATTTTGGTACTACATAAATCGAGCCCCATGGGCCCCATTACTAGTTGGTATATAAACACCATTGTACAGTTTTGTATATCAAGCCTGTAGTAATCTACCATTATTTAGACACTTGCAAGGATAACATTTGAAAATTTATTGCAAAGATTTCTTTTCTTCTGATATCTGAGTTGATGGTGGAACCCTAAGTCTATATAACTGGTCAATTCTAAACTATGCTATAAAGTTACTCAGTTCAATAAATCTTAAGTGTATTTTCTTATTTCTGTTGTATATTCATATTTTGTGTATGTGTGTGTGTATATATATATATATATATATATATATATATATATATATATATATATATATATATATATATACTCTTTAAAGTTTGAGCTCTTGTGTACTTTTTTATTTATTTATTTATTTTTCTAGACCCCTCCATTTCATTCGTGGATCTGCCCTGTGTCACGGAACTGAAAGGCTTTGCATTACTAGTACATCTATTGATTAAAAACATCCCCAACCCTAATGTTAATCAAACATGTTCTAGTTTCTAAATAGATGTAAATGACAAACCTAATTTGGCGTAAGTGCTGCTAGGATAGGGTCAGGATGATCCATCGTCGGTCCATTCCCACCTACAAAATGTTTACTGTAGATATATGTCCATCTTGTGATTTTGTCAGTGGTAAAATTTTCCCTTCCACTGGGACACACCCAACACTGGCACTTCTCAAATTTTTTTTCGGTTTTGGAAATGGAATCCAAAATACACACGTCATATGTTCACGATCTGAATATGTACTATCGCTGTTACAATGTCCAAAGCAACAATGTAATGTAGCACCGCGAATTTTTCACTTTTCAGGCGTATATGCAATCTCTTCAACTTGTTCCACCATTTGTATTGTAGTACAAAAGCTGGTTTATTTGTCCTACATTCTGCAGCTGAGTCTGCGAGCTATAAACAGGTGTGCTATTTTTAGCAATTAACAGTGTCAGTCAATCGCTGCTATATATATATATATATATATATATATATATATATATATATATATATATATATATAATATCTCAAAATCTTTGTGTTTGAAACTATTCCCCTTCTTTCCACTGTCTGTGTTGAAACTTGGTGGTTATTACTGACATGGGGTCAACATGCAAATATTGTTTTGGTTGTCATGTTATGATGCATTTTCCAGAATTATCCACATTTTTAGTGCTAAATTTATATGCTATATGTATGATAGTTCTTATATATAAAGTATGATCAATCGTGTGTGTGCAACTGGTCCCACAGCTTTTAATGATTTGTCTTCATTCTTGTTAAACTTTATTGATGGGAGATTGTCATGTTCACATTATTCTGTAATAATGCTCCAAGACATTATTCCAGGTTCTGCTTCTCCCTTGGTGTTAACTACATATTTTGGGGCTTGTATCACCTATTCAAGCAAGATGGTCAGGGGCATTCATGCATTATGGACACATTTACATTGTTGGGTTTTTTTCATAAATATCTTGACACAATGTTGTAATAATAAATCAAGTGGTTGATATCATGTCGAGTAAATATCTGTAAGGACTTCATTGAATTTGTGTTGGTGCATTTGTTGTTGCAGGTGCAATAGTTACACTTCTTTCCTGTGACTTTTTTGATTTTGTTGTATTAAATTTCTGAAATAATTGTTGAAAATGACATTTGAGAAGTGGAATTTTAGGTGGAAGATTGTGATCAATTTTAGTAAACTAAATGGAGGATTTGGAAATGGCTGATCTATATGTACTACAAGGGAAGATTGTTTGCTTGAAGTGTGGGAGTATGCATGTGTGTGGGAGTATACATCCATGTGGGAGTATGCATGTGTGTGGGAGTATACATCCATGTGGGAGTATGCATGTGTGTGGGAGTATACATCCATGTGGGAGTATGCATGTGTGTGGCTGCATCTATATCTGGCTGAATTTAAATACTGTCTACTGTTCAGTCATTTATTTTAATGGGTTTTAACTTTTTTTAAATGTTTTAATTACATTTTTTTACGTTACTTAAATTCATGGATTGGGAAACTGGCCAATTGATTTGCTTCCATAGTTACAGATCATGTTTCTAAACATTTGTGGGTTTTTGTAGCAACCAAAAAATCCAGACAAATTGGTAGTCTACTCAAAGAAAAAATTGTGAATTCAAAGTAACTATCAATCTGTCTTCTGTTTTTTTTTTAAATTAGTTTAATTTGTTAACATTACAGCACAATGAAGAGAAACAATCATTCAACTATTTTTTTAGCATTTAAATGATCATTCTTTTGAAGAAAGATTTAATGATGGATTTTATGCTTTTTTTGTACTAGCCACTTGAACAGCTTAATACATTTTCAACAGTAAGATGGATTCAGGTGTATTAAAGCAGTTTTGATATTCACAAGTCTGTTATTTCCTAAACACATGAAGGCAGACTATTAACAGGGATTGTCAAAGCATCTTTTTAAACAGTAGTAACAATTTTTGAACAATATTTTTCCCATCTGAAACATCTTCTACAATATATTATTTATTTTGTCCTGTTGAAGTTAATAGAACTGTACAATTAAATATTCAGAAATTCATTAGTCACAAGTTTATAAAATCTATGAATAAACCGCAAAGACCTGAATCAATTTTGTGAGGTAACAATTCATGTGTTATTTAACCATATTATAAGGCCATTAGGTGCACTTGTTGAATTTTTCATTAAATGCTCTAAAGATTTATTGAAGTCCTTACTACTAACATGGCATAACACAATATTATAAGTTCTAAAGATTTGCTAAGTCCTTACTGCAACTACCATTGCATAACACAATATTACAAGCTCTAAAGATTTATTGAAGTCCTTACTGTGACTAACATGGCATAAAACAATATTACAAGCTCTAAAGATTCATTGAAGTCCTTACTAGAACTAACATGGCATAACACAATATTACAAGATCTAAAGATTCATTGAAGCCCATACTGTAACTAACACTGTATAACACAATATTACAAGCTCTAAAGATTAATTGAAGTCCTTACTGTAACTACATAGCATAACATAATATTACAAGCTCTAAAGATTCACTGAAGTCCTTACTGTAACTAACATGGCATAACACAATATTACAAGATCTAAAGATTCATTGAAGTCCATACTGTAACTAATATTGTATAACACAATATTACAAGCTCAAAAGATTTATTGAAGTCCTTATTGTAACTAACATGGCATAACACAATATTACTAGCTCTAAAGATTCATTGGAGTCCTTACTGTAACTAACATGGCATAACACAATTTACAAGCTCTAAAGATTCACTGAAGTCCTTACTGTAACTACCATTGCATAACACAATATTACAAGATCTAAAGATTCATTGAAGTCTATACTGTAACTAACTATATTACAAGATCTAAAGATTCATTGAAGTCCTTACTGTAACTATCATTGCATGACACAATATTACAAGCTCTAAAGATTCATTGAAGTCTTTACTATAACTATCACGGCATAACACAATGTTACAAGATCTAAAGATTCAATGAAGTTCTTACTGTAACTAACATGGCATAATACAATAGCCCTTTTTATAATTAAAGTGATTCAGCTGATGTGCACAATTGATTCCTACAACCAACTCCAATATGGAGAGAAAATTAAACCAGGATGTATATTTGGTCAGAGAAATCCAAATATTTGCTCTCATTATCAAAGTAATGTTTAAGTTTTTACACAGATACCATACTAAAACTAACATAAGACCAGGACGCTTACAAAATTAATATTTGGGGTAGGTACACTGGCATACAAGTCAGGTCAAACTGCATAAAATAATTTAGATCTGTCATCGCATGATGTGCCAGCAGATCAGGGTCTATGTTGTTTGTTTTACTGATTACTTTTAAGAAAGCTGCACAGACCCATATATGCTATGTGATGGCATATCCAAGTCCAAGCAGTTTGCAGTTAGATCCAACTGATAAACTAGTGTACACTTGGAGTAAAATGTTGATCCTATGCACAAATCTCCTTATCCTAAAACTGTGTTGATAACTGAACTATATGTAATCATCAGAAAAATTCAATGAAGAGCCTGTCTAATTCTGCCTTGAATTTAAGTCAGTTTTCAACTTCTGTCCTATTTAAATGTTATTATTGGTTTGTCATGTTTTATAATATGCAATGTAAATCGATATAGCTACATTGTTCATAATGTAAAAAATACAACTTTGGTTTTCAAGCTCTGATCATTCTCAATGAATAGGGGCATTACAACTAATGTAAATAAAAAAAATGTGCTTTAAAAGAAATCCTAAAATGTGACAGTAATATGGAACACAGGGGCCTGTACCATGCTTCACACAGTATTGCATATGTGTAAAAGAGACCCATATTCTATGCTATGGCTTTGTGTAAAGCATGTAATGGTCCCAGTGTGCTATGCCAAATGTTTGTTGAACATAAAAGGATAAACACTTATGCACATCTAGTAGAAAGTATATGTTGGGAACAAATATACAATATACAAAACCTGAAAGTCATCACTAATCCTGTAACAAGTATCAGTAAATGGGCAGACACTTTCTGTATTTTGTCTTGGTATGTTTCTTCATGGAGCCTAGTTACCCTGTTGCAATATACAAGCAACAGAGCTGCCTCCTTTGCAATGGACAAAGCATTCTACATTAAACAGTTAAAAACAGAAATCTACAAACAAAACATTTTTCAGCAGCATTTTGTTAATGTTAAATAAATTACTTTACTATGAAATTATGCAAATGATATGAAATATTTGAAATAAGAGGTGCGGTGCTTATGAGACAGAGGTACTTCATAGGACGTATAAGACATGTAGAACACACAATGATATTCTGATATCCTAATCAAGTATCAATGCACATTTAACAGTAAAATGTAAAGTGATCTGTTCAGGTTGACCTCTTTTCTCAGGTACAATCTCAGGTGGTGTAATAAACAATAAAGGAACATACCTGTGACAGATTTTTGACATCAGTTTACAATATACAGACATTATTGTTTGAAAGAAAACTGAACTTGAATAAGCATTGTTCAGTAATGTAATTATAATGAAAAGACAAATGTATAATATATGACTTTTTTTTCTGCACAGGATACAGGTCATTACTTTTTCTGCTGTAAGGAATCAACCATTTGCTTTTCTGGGTGGGTCCAGGGATTTATTGGAGGAAAAAATTATGGATCTTAAATAGGTTTGAAAAAAATGCTCTTGTTCTGATTTGCAGAAAATAAAGCAATTCTTTCCATCATATTAGTTGAATTAAAAATTATCTTGAGATAAAAGAATACAATATATCCAAGACAGAAAGAAAATACACACCCCTCCACCACCCCATAAAAAGATGGTTAATGTTGGTTCCAAATAGACTGATTTATAACCAACACTGCTTAATTAAGCTTGTGTTAAATGATTATTGTGACTTATGTAACTACTTGTAAAACCTGTCCTGCTTGATAGGAGAGAAATATTTCATATAGTAAGAAGGGGGGGGGGCATTAAATGTTTACTAATTAGGCAGAAGGGAAATATGGGACAGAAATCATATATACATATAACAGTTATTTAAAATTGGGGGTGTCCTTACAGAAATATTTTCAACTTTTGCAATATTTTAGTACACCTATATTGTACATTCTGCCTATAAAAAGTACCTAAAAGTAAGCATTTCTTTTTAAAAACTTACAATTTATCATATGTACCTTAGACATTTATATTTCAGTTATACTCATTTGAAAATGGTTTACTTTTTCATCTATTTCTAATATAACTATGGTGCATCCGAAAAGTACATTCTTAAAATAAAAGTTCAAAATAAACTCTCATAGTACTCATGGAAAGGATTTTAGGAATAATTTTTATGTACTTCATACCCTTTTCAGTACTTGTAGACATGTATTTGGTTCTAAAGACAAAGTCAAATGTAATTAAATGATACCTGCAAAAATTTTGCTTTGATGTTCATTTCTTGTGCACAGTTCATGCTACAAGCATGAAACTTGATGAGGATATGCACCTGTATTAGTACCAGGCTATTACAATGGAAAGATTGGCATGCACCTGTATTAGTACCAGGCTATTACAACAGAAAGATTGGCATGCACCTGTATTAGTACCAGGCTATTACAACAGAAAGATTGGCATGCACCTGTATTAGTACCAGGCTATTACAATGGAAAGATTGGCAATGTTACCTATACTTCATCCTATACTGGCATTGCTCATGCATTACATTTAACTGATGACTACATAGATGACTTTGGTGTGGTTTGTGCATACTATTCTACCTTTAGAATCATGAAACTTAGTGAGGGGGACACATCTTGGTATACGGAAGGCCCTTCCAACCTGTGAAGTTGACATTAGGAATGTATTTTTAATATGGTGATAAACTTTCCATGTAATGACTATACACTGTATATTGCGTCAGGTTACTCTCAGCAGATTAACTCGGCATATATTGTACATGTAATTGAGTAGGTATTATAAGAGCAGACTGCATTTCATGTGAGGTTGTCTGTAACTGGTGATTGTATGTATGTATGTATGTATGTGCATGCATGCATACACATGTACATGTGTGTGTCATGTCTAATACCAATTGAATTTCCACATAATACCTCAAAATATCATCTACAGTTATCAAACTTGGTGAATGGCTTGCACCTGCTGTAAGAAGGAACCTTGTTCATGTTGGAGTCAAAACGATCAAACAACAAGGTTAATGTGACTGAAGAAGAAAAATAGCTTTTGCACAATAACTTAAGTTCTCCAGCATCTGTGGTTTCCAAACCTTGTGGATGGCTTGCAATTGGTTTTTAAAAAAATCCCCAAAAGTTTGAGGTCAAAAGGTCCAAGATGAAGCTCACTTTGAAAGAAGAAAAATGGTTTCTACATAATAACTTAGTTCTACTTTACTTACCAGGACCAAATTTTGTGGACTGCTTGCACTTGGGTTAAGGAAGAAGACTACTGATTTGGGGGTCAAACAGGCCAAAGTGACTGTGGCTGAAAAAAAGAAAATTTATTTCTTCACAACAACATAATTTCTACATCACCAACCTGGACCAAACATTCTGGATAGTTTACATTTGCAGTAAGGAAGAAGTCTGTGGCTCATGTCAATGTGACTTAAACAAGAAAAGTGGTTTATGCACAAAATTTTCAGTTTTTTTCTAAAGGACTATTAAACACAGCAAGCAAATAATGTGCTGTTCACAATTTGTAGTAATATCTTCCTTGACATTTTTGTGTAAATCAAATCATAATTAATTTTTATTGTATCCAAGTAGGTCAATGGACAAGATATCAGAAGGGGGACAGTGGTGCATGCTTTCTGGAAATTTACCAGTTTTGTTAAATGTACTTCTGTTGACTTCCTTTTATTAAACGTTTTCATCAAAGTGTTCTCTTTGTATTATTTTTGTTATTCATTCTGAGCATGATGCTTGTCTGACTTTGCATTCATATGAAATAGGTACAGGGCACACAGTTTAAGTTCCAAAATGAGACTAAATCAAGACATGCATTATACCAAAATGAGACAAACAAAAGGCAAACAGTGTACCAATATGAGACAAAAATCAAGGCACACAGGGTACCAAAAAATGGGACAAAATCAAGGCACACAGAGTACCAAAATAAGACAAAATCAAAATCAAGGCACACAGAGTACCAAAATAAGACAAAATCAAGGCACACAGAGTACCAAAATAAGACAAAATCAAGGCACACAGAGTACCAAAATAAGACAAAATCAAGGCACACAGGGTACCAAAATGAGACAAAACTTAAGGCACACAGGGTACCAAAAGGAGACCAAAAAAGGTGGGGCCCCGAGTGGTCGAGTGGTCTAAAGCGCTCTTCATTACGGATCACTGCCATCTCACCTCTGTCTGCGTGGGTTCGAGTCTAGGTTTCAGCTAATGTGGATATGTGAGAAAGCTTGCCAGTAGCTTCTCATGGGTTGGTGGTTCTTTCCAGGGATTTCCCGGTTTCTTCCTCCACCATTAATACTGGCTGCCATGTATAGCCTATCGTGTGCTGAAAAATGGCGTTAAGTCCCACAACAACAACAACAACAACAACCAAAAAAGGCACACAGTGTATGAAAATAAAAGTTAATTAAAATGGTGAATTATTTCTAACTTTCTGATTTTTTATTTTACTTTATTGCAGTTTAGGGTTCTGTCTGGCTGTAGGGGTGGGCATGCACACTTTGCTGAAAAGATGGAACCAACACAGGATTCTAATAACAGCCAGCTTTGCGGGACTGTTAGCAATAATGGCATGGAAGACCGTCAGACAGAACGAAGTATGGAGGAATAGGGAGACACTCTTTAGGTAAAGTACAGCATGCTCTAATAAATTATTATATTTCAACAAATTTTTAAAATTTTTTACATATGTAGCTAAGAGACGAAATTTGCAGCAATACTGATTTTTCTATTGTTTGTTTACTACTAACTTTTGAAAACCATAAATCTATGAAAATCATATGAAATACTTATTTTTCTATCTTATGTACTAGCTTACAAGTTGAGACCAGCAGCAAACAACATAGACCCTGATCTGCCTTCACATAATGTAACAGTTTGTTATTTGTTCTACTGATTACTCCTGACTATGCACTATGCAACAATAGATCTGGGATTGTGCAGTTTGCCCTTGAACTTGACTTATAAGCGAGTGTATACGATACTTGATATTTCATACATGGATCTTTTTGTTATTAAAATCTTGCAATTGATTTTACTTGAAATAAGATAGAAAAATATATTTTCTTTTTCAATTGCAATGTATTCTTTTATTCGTGAAAAATATAATGAATTAGAGGGGAACACAAACATTATTGTCTGTCCATGGGGGCCATACTACCTTGTCATGAATTAAGTGATGCATACAGTTTTATTATCAATGAATGAAATGGGATCTGTGACCTTACCTTAATTAGCAGGAATTATGAAGTTTCAATCAGCTTTACACAAAAGGAGTTCATCAGTATCCATACAAAATACATAATGACAATCAGCTTTACACAAAAGGAGTTCATCAGTATCCATACAAAATACATAATGACAATCAGCCTTACACAAAAGAAGTTCATCAGTATCCATACAAAATACATAATGACAATCAGCTTTACATGAAAATTTGTAAAAAAAATTCTGTACTTAGAACTGAACCAACAATAACATAAATCAATGCCAGGAGATTAGAAAGCTTTGAGCTTGAGTTTATTTCCACCATCAGCCAATCAGAAATGAGATTTCAAAAAGTAATGGAGATTTATTTAATTCCCAGGCCAGATCTGCTGATATATGAGGGGTATTTGAAAATTCAGAATATTTTCTTTTGATTTCTTTGTTTCTTTGAACTTGTCAATAATTTAATACTGACTGATGGACAAAATAATGTTGTATAAAATGATCTGTAGCTGTGTCTACAGCATGCCAGACACTGGCAGATATATGCATATAATGTAATAGTAAAATGACTATGATGTAAAATTATTTGAGGAGAATAATTCTGCTACCAATAAAAGTGCATACAGTAAAATCTGGTCACTCTTAGTGTACTCTCTGACTGATATCAATGCTAACTTGGATGAAGTATATAATGTCATTCTTTGTCTTATCCTACAATATTGAGATGGTTTCATCATTTTAACGATGATTGCAAATCCATGAAAGATGACATCTGTTCAGGAAGACCATTGCATTCAGTGGAGAATATTTCCATCATCATGGCATGAATTCATCAGCTTTTTCAGCATGGTGAAGAATCATTTGAAGTTCAGAAAGGTTTGTGCAAGATGAGTCCTTCATTTGTTAATAGCTGATCAAACACAGGCTGGTTGAAATTGCAAAACAACTGCTTGCCGGATATGAAAAGAGTGACGAGGGACATTTGGATGAAAGTGGAACAGGTGATGAAACATGAATTTGCCTGTTCAATGCAAATGGCATGGTCATCCAGGTACACCCTGGACATTTGTATGCCTCCAAAGTGTTGCCCAAAGTTGTGAAACACTACTAAACCTGTCCCATCCCCTCATAGGTCTCCATGGTCATCCAGGTACACCCTGGTCATTCTTTTCATGTCTACTCTGTAACAAAGCACAAATCTGCCATTATGACAGACTTCCAGAAAGAGTACAGTATCCCAATATTGCCACATCCTGCCAAAAACCTCTGATTAAACTCCATTTGATCTTTGGCTGAATCCTGTTATCAAAGATTTACAGAGGGACAGATGATTTGAAAGCTACCATGCAGTTGTAACTGCAGTTTTCTAGTGTATGAACAACATACCAAAAAATGAATACAAAATGGCATGTACTAACTGTATAATCAGGCATAGAAAGTGTGTATAGGTGTATAGGGAATACTTTGAGGGGATGCACTTATGTACTGTTCACTAATATAAGAACTTTGTTATACAGTGCACTATTATTCTGAAATGTTTAAATACCATTTACACTGGTAGTTCAGGGTTTGGGCCATTGTCATAAAATCCTGAGGACAATGATCAGCATCAATCCAGTTCTGCTTTGCATATGTGATGGCAGATCTGGTACTACTCTGTTTACACTGGGTACATGACTACATAAAAATTAATGAGCAAATATATTATTAATTTTCATTAAATTTAATGATAATTTAACAAGTTTGATTTACAGTGAAATAGAGACTGGCCAAAAACACAGAAGTAGCCAAAATAGCCCCTGGCTACTAAATTTCCCAGAATGGCTACTAATTGTCTCAAATGACTACTAAATTTCCCAAATGGCTGCTTAAAATTGCCCCAAAATAGGTACTAATTGCCCCAAAATAGCTACTAATGGTTCCAAATGGCTACTAATTGTCTCAGGTGGCTATCAATTTGTATGAAATTTATGAAATTTCTATTTTAAGTACTGATTTTTTTCTTCTTTGTCTTTGCAAAATGAGTCACATGTTTTAATTACAAGCAAAATTTAAGATTGCAGATGTAATTTTGGCATCTACTGGAAATTTTGCAGTGGGAATCAAGCCTTGCGTGTTTATTAGGCCAAGTACCGTGAGGCATATTGTAAATTTTACAATTTCTTTGCAGTTTATTCTTTTTGTTATTTTGCAGCATTGAAAATTATGCATATAAAATTTGAATGAATCTTAATGACAATTAAAAAAGTGTTGTTTACCAATCCCACTTTTTCTTACTGTACAGATATATAATCTGCAATCTCATTTTTTGAAATAAGACACCATGAAAACAAACTACCAGAATAAGATAAAACAGAAAAATCTTGAGCTATGGTACTGCATTATCTTAAGGGTTTTTTTCCAAGTGCATAGATGATTATAGTTAATAATAATAATAATAATAATAATAACAATAATAATTATAATTGATAATTATCTTCTATCTGACTTAGATATATATCTTATATATATGATAGAGAGACAGATAAGCAGACAGACAACATAGTTATGTAAATATATAAATGAACCTATATTTTGTCTTTTGCATTACCTACTATTTGAATACTTTGTTACCAGAAATAAAAATAATTACTAATAGAGTGTAGACATAACATCTACATTATCATCCAGACATGCAATATTTACCTGTACAACATTTATTGATAAGAGCTCTTAAATTGCCATCTATGTGTCACGGGAAGATAAATTATACATTTTTTTCACAATATTTTAAAAAGTAGCTTTGATCTGGGTCATTAAATTTGATCGTTCAGAAAGATTTCATGTTTAGATAAGATGTCAGTTGTCACGGTTAAGCTCACGGAAGGAGAGTTTATTATATCACTATGTAACACAATTTTTGTTCCTGGGTAGTAAGTGTTATTTTGTAATTGCTTATGCCTAAAAAGTATAGAAAATGGCTATTATTCCCCACAAACTTTGCTTTTGTGACCAGGACAGTGATATTTTGAAATTTGCCTATTTCCAATGAGAAAACGGGCAAATTTGTATCTTTTCGTTCACATAAAGTAAAAAGAAAACAACATATGAATCAATATTAACATGTATTTATACTAAAGTAATTACAAAAATGACCACAAAAGATTTAAAAGTGAGTAGTTTTTTGAGATTTACCAGTATACTGTAAATCACTTTCATGAATCAGCCCCCAAATGTAGTCTCCCATCATGTTCTTGTTATACTGTCCTTGGTAGTGGCATTCAAAGTCCAGTACACTCCCATGTTCTCCTTGAATTTATCAAGATGAGCATCAAGGATATGGACTTTGAGGGACATCCTGCAGCCCATTGTGCCGTAGTTCTTCACCAGAGTCTCAAGCAGCTCCACATAGTTTTCAGCCTTGTGATTGCCCAGGAAGCCTCGAACCACTGCAACAAAGCTGTTCCAAGCAGCTTTCTCCTTACCAGTGAGCTTCCTGGAGAATTCATTGCACTTCAGGATCTTTTTTATCTGTGGTCCTATGAAGATACCAGCTTTGACCTTTGCCTCAGACAGCTTGGGGAAGAAGTTTTGAAGGTACTTGAAGGCTGTCAACTCCTTATCTAGAGCTCTGATAAATTGTTTTATAAGGCCCAATTTGATGTGCAGTGGTGGCATCAGCACCTTCTGCTGGGCCACCAGTAGCTCCAACTTGACGTTGTTCCTCCCCATAGAGAACTCAATCCACTGTGGCCAGTCCTGCCTGTGATAGTGCACCTTGGTGTCCCTGCTGTCCCAAAGGCAAAGATAGCAGGGAAACATGGTAAAACTACCTTGGAGACCCATCATGAATGCTACCATTCTTCAGTCTCAGATGACCTCCCAGCCGTACTCATCATACTTCAAGGCAACCAGGAATGTGTTGATGCTGTTGTAATCCTCTTTGAGGTGCACTGAGTGAGCCAGGGGAAGAGACGGGTACTTGTTCCCATTATGGAGCAGCATGGCTATGAGGCTCCTGGATGAGCTGTCAATTAAGAGGTGCCACTCATTCTGGTTACAGTCAATTCCAATTGCCTCAAACAGACTGGTCACATTGTGGCAGAAGTAGAGCCCATCTTGACAGGTGAAGAAGCTGGAAAAAGCTTGGTGACACTTCCTCTGATCTGCAACTTGCACACTTTCATCCAACAAGTTCCACTGCTTGAGCCTAGACGTCAAAAACTTGGCATTGGACTTGGTGAGACCAAGATCTCTGATCAAGTTGTTGTGGTCTTTTTGGTTGGGGTAGTATGGGTTTCTTTCCTTAGCTCCACCTCTGAAATTGTCATCTCTGACTTGCTGCTTTCTTCTAAAGATGGCTGCTCTCTCTCCAGAGGAGTGGGTACAGGGAGCTCAGGGCAATGTGGCACTGGGGCGATGGATGAAGGAAGGTCCGGATACATGATAGCAGGTGTGTTATTGCCAGTCCAATATTTGAAAGGGTCCACCATGTAGAAGTAGCAGTTACTTGATTGGTCAGTGGGTTCCTGCCAAATTCTTGGGATAGCAAACTTCATGACTCTCTTTTCCCCTCTGTACCATCCTACAAAAATATATTTATTTCACCCATGACTGTTGTGTAAGAGATTCTCGCAACATTTTTCATATTTGATATATTTTTCAATAACATTGAAAACTGTAAAACATTTTAAAATTAAAAACTTTTACAATTTTAAAAATTTTAACAAATTTTATAACATAAACTTCCTAGCAACAATTGTCCATCTTACCTTCCAGAGTTTTTTTGCAGTGCTTGCAGGTGAAATGAGGTGCCCAGGGTTTGTCTTGATCCCTGACAGGCATGCTGAAATATGCCTTGTAGGCCTCACACATCTTAGCAGATGCTTCCACAGAGTACATTTTTACTCTTGTCTTGATAAATTGGCTGCAGACATAGCAAAATGCATCTGCCAGATGCTTGCAGCCTCTTGATGCCATCTCAGAAAAATGCAGATATGTATCCACTTAGGCAGCTGGAACTAAACTGAACTGGTGGGCTTAAGGCTCCTGTATTTATACTACTATTTATAGTACTGGAAAGTTCTAGAAAGTTCAAGAAATTTTTCCAAGTTTACTGGAAAGTTCTAGAAGTTACTCCAAGTTTACTCAGCACTGAATCTATCTGGAATGTTCTGGAAAATAGGTAAATTTCAAAATATCACTGTCCTGGTCACAAAAGCAAAGTTTGTGGGGAATAATAGCCATTTTCTATACTTTTTAGGCATAAGCAATTAGGAAATAACACTTACTACCCAGGAACAAAAAAAATTTGTTATGTTTCAACACCAAAACGTACAGAGTGTAACATTTTTAAAAGTGCCATTATAACACAACTTCACTGTCTCAGAATTTAGCATACTGTTTGTCATTATCAAGAGTAAAAGTGTTTCCTGATCACAAAAATATCACATCAAACCTACCTGTAATGGTTACCTTTATTAGGCTATCACCTGCCTTAAACAGCAGGTTTATTTCAAGATCCCTTATATCAAATTAAAGAAATGTATTGTTCAAACCCATCTATCTTAAAAGGACATATTTCTTCCTTCCCCGAGATGGCTTTTTAAGACTGGTTTACATTTACTGTAAAACCTGACTTTAGACTACTGTTATCAGAGACCACTGGTCATTTAAGACTAGATTCTTTATACATGGATCAATTTTATCACAAGGATAGTACATATGTCTAGAGAGACCATGCATAATAAGTGCACCTGTATAAAGTGATCAATGCATAATGGGTACTTTATTGGCAGAAGGGTGGTCTCTAGAAACAGATTTTGAAGAAAAAAATGTATATTTCTGACTTTACCTTAGTTAGCAACTTGTGATTTAGCCACTATTATGTTAAGGTGCTGTAAAACCCTACAATGCACATACACTCAAAACAGGATTTACTGATTATTGCACATATTAACCAATCATGTGTCAAAAACCACAAATTCACTATTTTTCAAGATATATTAATTTTATGAATTTTATGGTTATTTACAAGCCATGAATCTAAAGAACCAATTAACAGTGATCCCAGTATTAATTCAATATGACCATTACAATGATCCTGGTGACCAATTCCACAATCCAAAATGATCCTTGCATTAAATTAATATGACTACTTCCACAATCCACAATGATCTTTGTGTTAAAATATATGACCACTTCCACAATCCACAATGATCTTTATGTTAAATTAATCACTTCCACAATCCACAAGGATCCTTGTGTTAATTAATATGACCACTTCAACAATTCACAATGATCTTTGTGTTAATTAATATGACCACTTCTACGATTCACAATGATTCTTGCATGAAATTAATATGACCACTTCCTAAATCTACATATTTAAATAATACTGATAATATGTCACTTTATGCAAAACTAGAAAAATCCCCTTCTCCCCCCCCCCCATGCCCCCTGCCCTCTGCCCCCAGTAAAGCAGTTCTACCTATTTTGGAACTTGCAGTAGAATGAAATTAGACACTTTGCAGTCTAATGTTTTACTTCAGCTTCTTTTTATCTTGTCTTTCTGAAAAAGAGTGGTATTATCCTTGTCCTTACATCCACATATCACAACTTCAGGTAAGTTTTGCCTTTAGGTCAGTATCAGTGAGGCACTGTGATGGGACATCTCCTTTGCATGAACTCATTTATATTTTAATAAGATTATTTATTGACTATTCAACCTTTTTGAACATTTTGGCTCTAAATCCAATAAACTGGACCACACAACGTGCCAGCAAACAATCTTATTTTATGGAGATCTTCTTTTATTGAACTGCTTTGTATTAACTTGATTTGTGCAATCATATGTTTGCTCTGGGGTAAGATTTCCAGTTGTATCTCACTATGGTATTGACCTTGCAATTACTGGATGTGGCAGTGTTATGTGAACAAATTAACAGATATATAAATCAAAGTTTAATGATTTTGTTATTCTACTTCCTTCCTTTCTTGCTTGAGAGTAACTTTCTAAATATGTTACATGATTCAGTGTTTTATCTAGGTCATGGGATTTGTGCATTTCTGTAACTTCCTCCTGCAAAAATATAAGTGAAGGTCAAGATAAATGTACATGAAGGACAGGATAACTTGCACAAAAAAGTTATAATGCAACACATTTTAATTATATCTGTACAAATCTTTAAAAAATGAAAGTAATATAATTGGCAAGTTCATTGCTCATAATTTCATTCTGTGAAAATGAAAGTATTATTTGCACATGGGCCACATATCTTTTGTGTAGAGGAGTTCTATAACTGCATCCTTAGGACAGTTCATTTGATCAAGAATATATCATCCATTTACTGTCTGTGCATATTAATTTTTATATGAAACTTTGTGGATGTTACAGTGATTCTATTTTTCCTACCAGCCCTGTAATTTTTTGTAACTCATTTTGTAAAGTTTCTTTGGAAATATTATAAAACTGAGACCATAATTTAAGCACAAAACTTTCAGAAAAGATTGATGTGCAATTATCTTGTGTGTGTGTATATATATATATATATATATATATATATATAGAGAGAGAGAGAGAGAGAGAGAGAGAGAGAGAGAGAGAGAGAGAGAGAGAGAGAGGGGACAGTACATATAAATTACCTGTATAGCATGGATTGGTTGGTGTTCTTAAATTGCAGTCTATACGTAACAGGAAGGTAAATTTGACATTTTCCATTATAAATATATGGAAAAATGCAGTTTTGTTCTGACTCACTGAATTTGATCATTTAGAAAGATTTCAGGTTTTGATCCATTGTAGATTCTTAATGCATGGATCAGATTTACTACAAGGACAGAACACGTGTCTTGAAGAACTCTTAATGCATGGATCAGATTTACTACAAGGACAGAACACGTGTCTTGAAGAACTCTTAATGCATGGATCAGATTTACTACAAGGACGGCAAGAACACATGTCTTGAAGAACTCTTAATGCATGGATCCGATTTACTACAAGGACAGCAAGAACACGTCTTGAAGAACTCTTAATGCATGGATCAGATTTACTACAAGGACAGAACACATGTCTTGAAGAGCTCTTAATGCATGGATCAGATTTACTACAAGGACAGAACACGTGTCTTGAAGAACTCTTAATGCATGGATCAGATTTACTACAAGGACAGAACACGTGTCTTGAAGAACTCTTAATGCATGGATCAGATTTACTACAAGGACAGAACACGTGTCTTGAAGAACTCTTAATGCATGGATCAGATTTACTACAAAGACAGAACACGTGTCTTGAAGAACTCTTAATGCATGGATCAGATTTACTACAAGGACAGAACACATGTCTTGAAGAACTCTTAATGCATGGATCCGATTTACTACAAGGATGGCAAGAACACATGTCTTGAAGGACCATGTATATTTGTTTGCCAGAAGAGGCGGTCTCTTAAGACATTATTTACTGTGAATTCACTGTTTTTCATGGTGTATTAATATTTGTGGGTTTCATAGATATTTCAAATCATGATTCTAGAGAACCAATTAACATTGATCCTTATGTTAGGTCAGTGTATGACCACTTCCACAATCCATGTACTAAATTACTAATGAATGTTATGGTTTGCAAAACCAGCAATATTGTTACCCCCCCAACCCCCCAAAATTTTCATCTTTTCTTCTCTTTCCCTGAATGAACTTTTCTGTGCTCCACAATGAGAGTGATAGGGTCATACTATACAGCCTTTGTTCATCTGCCACACCATGGTTTAATTTTTCATTTAGATCAGTCTCAGGCATTGTGATGGAGAAGTAAACTCTCTTTAGCAATTTTTAATTCAAATCATTCGACCACATAAGGTGCTGGCAGATAATCTTATTTTATGGACAGTCTCTCTTACTGAACCACAGTGTATTAACTTGATCTGTGCAATCATAAGATGTTTGCTCTGAGGTAAGGTTTCCATTTGTATCTCTCTATGATACTTGCCTTAAAATTAATGGAGGTGGCTGTGAAATGGGAACAAATTATAAGATATAAACCACAGTTTTTTACTCTTCCTTTGTTCCTTTTTTGGATCACAGTAACTTCCTCTATATGCTACTTCCTTCTGTGCTGCATCCAGGCTGCAGGACTGTGTAATTCATGCATTTCTGTAACATGCTCCTGCAAAAATATTCATGCAGAAGAAGAAGAGAAATTATGCAAAATAAATATGCTCCTAGATATTTCATTTGTCTGCACAAATCTTATAAACAAATCCCACTACAGTCTTGGCGATGTAGAATATGACCCAAATTGATCTCCTGCATGTTGTAAAAGGTGACTAAAGGAGGGTGGGGCAGCAGGGACTTAATGGTTGGTATGCGGGACTCAGACTAAAAAGCGTATGAATTTATATCCTACAATCCTTAAGATGACCCCACCATGGTGTGTCCATGCACAAGGAACTTTAATTGCTTCAGCAGTGAAGCTGTGCCAATATAATACTTCAAAGAAAACCATAAAAAAATTAAAGTCAAATAATTACTAAGTTCAGTGATGATAATTTCATTCAGTGACAAATGACAATAATACTGTACCAGCCTTGCACATACACCATGTAGTTTTTGCCTAGAGGGGTTCTACAATTGCTATCTCAGTGCAGTCTATTTTCTAGAGGTTAGCATTCATATTGTGTTGGTGTGTATTCCCGATAGGCATTGATGCAGAATGCTGAATCTTTGTGTGGGTAGAAATAACTTAAAATGGCTTGTGATGCAGAAAAATAACCACCAGTAATGAATACATTGTGTTTAGGTCATTGTATTATCCATGTCAGTGTATCATCCATGTCTTTGTATCATCCATGTCAGTGTATCATCCATCAATGTTTACTGCTCTTCACAGTTTTGGAAGAGGGAACAGGAACTCCCTCCCTTTTCTACAAAGTCCTGGATGCAACACTGTCTTGTAAAATCTGACATTCAGTCTGAAGCTGGAATTGTGTGAAAACTTGTCAGAATTTAAACATTATTCATTTTAATCTATTAAATTATTTTGCTCAAAGACCTCCATGGTTTATCTTCTTTCATGTCCATTTGCTTATTCATAGGAAGTTTTAAGATGCTTCAATCAGATGCTGATAGGGAATATTAGCAGTTGAATAATTGATAAATCCATAAATTTTTTACTATGATGTTATCACTGACATTCAGCCAATCAAAAACCAGTATCTGACACATTTGAGCAGGTGATTGACTTAAATTATATCTGTTTCAGCCCTTGACTTTGAAGTTACAAAATTATTATAGCCTGCTATTTTTGTTTTAGAGCTAAATATTGCTAATAACATATTGAAATTTATTTCCAAGATTTCCAAGAAAATTTTGTAGAAGTTTTATAACAGTGGTATTTGAGGACTGTAAGTGTATTAAAGTAATCTGAATGTTTTCACTGACTGAAAAGTTTTAAGCCCAGAGCAACCTATGATAAAATTATGTATTGGTGAATCAGAGGTATAACGATACCTATTCATGGACAAAGTATTGTCTAGAAAACTACAGATTTTTATTTTGATAGGTAAAAGTTCTAAAAGAATTGGAAAAAAGATTGCAAAGTATAGGAATGTGAATTTATACATATGGTAGTTCCTCACTATAAAGCACCTCAGTATAACACAATCCCCAATACAACATTCAGCATAACAGTCCCTGATACAACACTCAGTAAAACACAGTCCCTGATACAACACTATATATAACATGATTATTTTACTGATACAACATGCTCATTATAACACAGTCCCTGATACAACAAGCTCAGTATAACATGGTTATTTCACTGATATGACATGCTCAACATAACACAGTCCCGGATACAATGCTTAATATAACACAGTCCCTGATGCAACACTATATGAAACATGGCAATTTGAATGATAAAACATGCTCAATGTAACACAGTCCCTGATATAACACTCAATATAATGTGATCATTTACATGCTCAGTATAACACAGTCACTGATACAACATGGCATGGTCATATATTTCATTAGACCAGTTGAACTGGATTTCCCATGTGGTGTACCATATATCATGGTACATTTTTAAGGCTCCTCTGTACAGTGTAAAACTGAGGAACCATGTAATTTTTATGATGCAGTTTCACTATAGTATCTTCTATGGCTCCCTTGAACAGTTTTATAATGATGGAGCACTGTATTATATAAAGAAAAGACCTTGTACTGGAGCATGTTACGGATTTTACAAGTCAGGTACAGTGGTGATATGTCAATACATGGATGCAGAGAGACACCAGGCTTCACTTGAGTGGTTATTGTCTTTGCCACAAGTCACAAATTTAAAGACCATGCATACAGTGATCCTTTCCATGGAGACAATAGAACCCCTTCCAGTGAACATTTCCATGGAGACAATAGAACCCTCTGCAGTGAACATTTCCATGGAGACAATAGAACTCCTTACAGTGATCCTTTCCATGGAGACAATAGAACCCCTTGCAGTGAACATTTCCATGGAGACAATAGAACCCCTTGCAATGATCCTTTCCATGTAGACAATAGAACCCCTTGCAATGATCCTTTCCATGGAGACAACAGAACACCTTGCAATGATCCTTTCCATGGAGACAATAGAACCCCTTGCAGTGAACATTTCCATGGAGACAATAGAACCCCTTGCAGTGATCCCTTCTATGGAGACAATAGAACCCCTTGCAGTGATCCTTTCTATGGAGACAATAGAACCCCTTGCAGTGAACATTTCTGAGGAGACAATAGAACCCCTTGCAATGAACATTTCCATGGAGATAATACAACTCCTTGCAGTGAACATTCCCATGAAGACAATAGAACCCCTTGCAATGATCCTTTCTATGGAGACAATAGAACCCCTTACAGTGAACATTTCCATGGAGACAATAGAATTCCTTGCAGTGAACATTTCCATGGAGACAATAGAATCCCTTGCAGTGAACATTTCCATGGAGGCAATAGAACCCCTTGCAGTGAACATTTCCATGGAGACAATAGAACCCCTTGCAATGATCCTTTCCATGGAGACAATAGAACCCCTTGCAGTGAACATTTCCAGGGAGACAATAGAACTCCTTGCAATGATCCTTTCCACGGAGACAATAGAACCCCTTGCAGTGAACATTTCCATGGAGACAATAGAACCCCTTGCAGTGAACATTTCCTTGGAGACAATAGAACCCCTTGAAGTGAACATTTCCATGGAGACAATAGAACCCTTTGCAATGATCCTTTCCATGGAGACAATAGAACCCCTTGCAGTGAACATTTCCATGGAGACAATAGAACCCCTTGCAGTGAACATTTCCACGGAGACAATAGAATCCCTTGCAACAATCCTTTCCATGGAGACAATAGAACCCCTTGCAATGATCCTTTCTATGGAGACAATAGAACCCCTTACAGTGAATATTTCCATGGAGACAATAGAATTCCTTGCAGTGAACATTTCCATGGAGACAATAGAATCCCTTGCAGTGAACATTTCCATGGAGGCAATAGAACCCCTTGCAATGATCTTTTCCATGGAGACAATAGAAACCCTTGCAATGATCCTTTCTATGGAGACAATAGAACCCTTGCAGTGAACATTTCTATGGAGACAATAGAACCCCTTGCAGTTAACATTCCATGGAGACAATAGAACTCCTTGCAGTGAACATTTCCATGGAGACAATAGAACCCCTTGCAGTGAACATTTCCATGGAGACAATAGAACTCCTTGCAGTGAACATTTCCAGAGAGACAATATAACTCCTTGCAATGATCCTTTCCATGGAGACAATAGAACCCCTTCCAGTGAACATTTCCATGGAGACAATAGAACCCCTTGCAATGATCCTTTCCATGGAGACAATACAACCCCTTGCAGTGAACATTTCCATGGAGACAATAGAACCCCTTGCAGTGAACATTTCCATGGAGACAATAGAATCCCTTGCAGTGAACATTTCCATGGAGACAATAGAACCCCTTGCAATGATCTTTTCCATGGAGACAATACAACCCCTTGCAGTGAACATTTCCATGGAGACAATAGAACCCCTTGCAGTGAACATTTCCATGGAGACAATAGAACCCCTTGCAGTGAACATTTCCATGGAGACAATAGAATCCCTTGCAGTGAACATTTCCATGGAGACAATAGAACCCCTTGCAATGATCTTTTCCATGGAGACAATAGAACCCCTTGCAATGATCCTTTCTATGGAGACAATAGAACCCCTTGCAGTGAACATTTCCATGGAGACAATAGAACCCCTTGCAGTGAACATTACCATGGAGACAATAGAACTCCTTGCAGTGAACATTTCCATGGAGACAATAGAACCCCTTGCAGTGAGCATTTCCATGGAGACAATAGAACTCCTTGCAGTGAATGTTTCCATGGAGACAATAGAACCCCTTGCAGGGAACATTTCCATGGAGACAATAGAACCCCTTGCAGTGAACATTTCCATGGAGACAATAGAACCCCTTGCAGTGATCCTTTCCATGGAGACAGTAGAACTCCTTGCAGTGATCCTTTCCATGGAGACAATAGAACCCCTTGCAGCGAACATTTCCATGGAGACAATAGAACCCCTTGTAATGATCCTTTCCATGGAAACAATAGAACCCCTTGCAGTGAACATTTCCATGGAGACAGTAGAACTCCTTGCAGTGATCCTTTCCATGGATACAATAGAACCCCTTGCAGTAATCCTTTCTATGCCCACTCTATGTATTAAGTACCTAAGAAAATGTCATTGTTCATAAAATCATGAAAATTTATACCAATGAAAATAAACAAAATTCACAGTACATGATAAAGCAATTTCTATGCTATCAAACTGATCTAACAGCATTATGGATACAGCAAAGTAACTCTGAGGGTAACCAAAAGTTTGCTGTAAACTTAGAGTACTGTTTATGGTCAACAGAGGATCGTATACATGCACATTTCAGATGAAATTTAACAATAAATTGAATACTGCATCATTTGCAAATCTGGCCAACAGAATATTAAAATCATTTAATAGGTTCATAAATTTTATATTAAATGAGTACAAATTTGAGATTCTGTTCAAATATTCTGTTCCTCATATGATGAAATATACCAATTTTATTCTGCAAAATATAGTATGAAAGGTGTAGTGAAATTACCTTTTAAGTAATTTGGATGCAGCGGACATTATGTTTTTGCCTAAGATGCTGTGTCCATCACTTTTCTTTCAAAAGGCAAGAGACAAACAAAAAAGAAGGGATCAAATTTTGGTTGGTATATTATTTATGTAAAATCAAAATTTGCAATTTTGAAGTAAGTTCAAAATCCATTGTCAGATTCTTTAAGGCATTCATGATTTCAATACTTAAGTATGCCATTTAAAGAGTCTAGAATTTCCCAATAACTTAGAGAAGTCAATTTTGTAAAATATGAATTAAAAACATCCAGCTCACCAGATCATTTCTCAAAATAATAATTGTGAAAGGAATAAACTAAACTGCCCTCATAATATACAGTGTACATTGAATGGATTAGAAAAATAAACAGTTTGAAGATGATGGAATTTCAGGCCATTTATACAAAGCAAATATTTGCTCTTTTGGATTAAAACAAGTTTCATGCCATTTCAGGAAAATAATATTTGACTTAAAGTTTGTTCAAACAATAAAGACTTCTTGAAATGAGGATTATCTTACAGTTATGCTAATACATTGCAAACTGCTATCATTAAAAACTTCAGATTAAGCTATCTTCTGGACAATGCTCTAATTTTAAATACCTTAAAATAATTTTCATTGTAAAATGAGGGATTCAAACTGGTGACCTTGGATTCTGCAGTCCATTATACCATCCATTGTGCTACAGACACAAGTTAGGGGGCACAATTACTAAATATGACATTGTCCACTTCCCAAACTTGTCAACTCTATTCCAGTTTTGCAGATTGGTTTACGTCATGTTATGTGATGTCACAAAGAAGCAACTCATTCATTGAAAATTTATGATGGAAGAGGTCTTCCAGTTCATCAGCATAAAAATTAAACTTGAAATTTTAGCTTCATGTTTCAGTTTTATTTCAGTGATGATGTTTAAAGTATATAATAGGTTTTTGAATTTGTACTAAGAAAAATTAATGTGAACTCTTTGTTTTGGTTGGCTAAGGGACTCTCTCTTTTGACTGGTTGACTCACAAGCTTATCAGCAACTACCACAATAATTCAACCACATGAATATATTACTTAAAAGAAAAAAAAGTGCAAATTCTTTAGAAGGATGGAGATACATGCCATATATACTCATGTATAATTCATATTACACTGCAAACTGCATGGACCTAGGTCTCCCATCACATAATGCGCCAACAGATCTGGTTCTGTGCAGTTTGTTAGATCAGTAGAACAAACAACATAGAACCTGAGCTGCCCATTATGCAGTGTCAGACCCATGTCTATGTTGTTTGCAGTTAGAACCAGTTTATAAGTGAGTATATATGGTGTTTTTTGTACAATCTACATTTGATTTTGCACTTAAGCTGACAGATCCCCTACTTGAAAAAACAAAAGAATGTGTTCAAATAAAAGTAATGCCTGATTACTTATAAAAAGATAGATTACTTCATTGACAGGTATGTAAAAGAGTACATGTATTTTGCATGAATTAAAACTTTACCAGCAAAGCAATGTAATAGCTTTATTTATATCAATACTATTATGCCTCATGAAAAGAAGCAAGCATGAAATGGACTCATTAATTTAGATTCTAATTATGATGGGCAAAGATGAAAAACAAAATTTTTAAGTCATAATATATGTCAGTTTTTATTTCAAATGACAGAATACAAAAAAATATTATTTTTGCCTTTGTTTAGTTTAAAGTTTATAATACATAGATTATTGAATTTGTACTTGAAAATATTGACTTAGACTCAGTTTGGTCATGTGAGTATTGGTCAGGCCATATTCAGTAACCCATATAAATAAAGCATGTAACTGTAAATTGAATGGACTCTGTCATTATTGCATAATGAGTCAGCAGATTTGGGACTGTGTTGTTCATTCTACTGCCATATTAAAGTAAGTTGAACTGTGTAGACCTTGATCTATCCATATGTTGTATGCTAGTTGATCTGGGTCTGTGTTGTTTGTATTACTGTCATGGTACTTAAAGTGAACTGTGTAGACCTTGGTCTATCCATGTGTTGTATGCTAGTTGATCTGGGTCTGTGTTGTTCATTTTACTGTCATGGTACTTAAAGTGAACAGTGTAGACCTTGATCTGTCCATGTGTTGTATGCTAGTTGATCTGGGTCTGTTGTTTGTATTACTGTCATGGTACTTAAAGTGAACAGTGTAGACCTTGATCTGTCCTTGTGTTGTATGCTAGTTGATCTGGGTCTGTGTTGTTCATATTACTGTCATGGTACTTAAAGTGAACTGTGTAGACCTTGATCTGTCCATGTGTTGTATGCTAGTTGATCTGGGTCTGTGTTGTTCGTATTATTGTCATGGTACTTAAAGTGAACAGTGTAGACCTTGATCTATCCATGTGTTGTATGCTAGTTTATCTGGGTCCATGTTGTTCACATTACTGACATATTATGGTACTTAATCTGAAAAGAATAGACCCTGATATGTCAGCATATTGTATACCAGTAGATTTGGATCTGTACTAATCATATTACTGCCATATTATGGTATTTAATGTGAAAAGCATTGACCCTGATGTGTCAGGATATTGGGACTGCAGGTCAGTCTCTGCATTATTTTAGGTAGATTTATGTTTATACAGTTGTAAATATCGCAACTAAACTTTGGTTTGAAAAGTAGTTCCTGAGTCTTGCCATCAGCTATGGACTATTATAATGGTTTCTCTCTTTCTTGTAGCACATTTTTAATGGCAACAACTCATTATGGCTTGGAATTTTGTTGTATTTATTTTCTTCTTGTCTGATTCAGATCTGGGATTCACATGCTTCCACACAATTCAAAGGTTCAGTATAACTATGCCAACCTCCAGAAGGACCTGGAAAACAATAAGGAGGCAGTATACCACTACAGCCAAGCAATATAGTAAGCATACATATCTTAGTCTTTCTATACAATATACCACTACAGCCAAGCAATATACTAAGCATACATACCTTAGTCTTTCTATACAATATACCACTACAGCCAAGCAATTTAGTAAGCATACAGACCTTAGTCTTTCTGCACAATATACCACTACAGCCAAACAATACTGTAAACGTACATACCTTAGTCTTTCTATACAGTATACCAATTCAGCCAAGCAATACTGTAAGCATACAGACCTTAGTCTTTCTATACAATATACCACTACAGCCAAGCAATATAGTAAGCATGCAGACCTTAGTCTTTTTATACAATATACCACTACAGCCAAGCAATATAGTTAGCATGCAGACCTTAGTCTTTCGATACAGTATACCACTACAGCCAAGCAATATAGTAAGCATACAGACCTTAGTCTTTCTATACAGTATACCACTACAGCCAAGCAATATAGCAAGCATACAGACCTTAGTCTTTCTATACAGTATACCACTACAACCAAGCAATATAGCAAGCATACAGACCTTAGTCTTTCTATATAATATACCACTACAGCCAAGCAATATAGCAAGCATACAGACCTTAGTCTTTCTATACAGTATACCACTACAGCCAAGCAATATAGTAAGCATACAGACCTTAGTCTTTCTATACCATATACCACTACAGCCAAGCAATACTGTAAGCATACAAACCTTAGTACATACATTTCTGTATGCCTGTTTCAATAATTCAGTGCTTGTTATTATTGTTGTTGTTTTGGGTTTAATGATATTTATCAAAGCATGATAGGCTATACATGGTTGTTGTTGTTGTTGTTGTTTTTGTTGTTGTAGGGTTTAACACCATTTTTCAGCACAAGATAGGCTATACAAGGTGGCCAGTATAAATGGTGGAGGAAGAACCCAAGAAAACCCCGGAAAAAAACACCGACCCACGAGAAGCTACTGGCAAGCTTTCTCACATACCCACATTGGCCGAACCCAAGACTCAAACCCACACAGACAGAGGTGAGATGGCAGTGATCCGTAACAGTGAGTGCTTTAGATGACTCGGCCACTCGGGGCCCCCATACATGGTGGTAATATAACTGGTGGAGGTTGAAATTTGGTAAAACACCAGTATAAACCACTGACCCATGGGAAGCTACTGGTAAGCTTTCTCACATATCCACATTGGCTCAGTCCAAGACTTGAACCCATGCAGACAGCAGTAAGATGGCAGTAATCAGTAAATGCAAGCACCTTTGACCATTCAGCCACCTGAAGCCCTTAATTCTGGGTTTGAACTTCAAAGTAGTACATGTACTTGCTTATTTTATTACCAATTATTCACCATCTTTGAAATGCATCACTAGCATTGGTAACAAAAATTTGCCAAGAAAAGTTTGATTATTATTTTTATTATGCTCCCACTGCAGTAGTAGAAGGCATATTGTTTTGCTACTGTCTGTATGTCCAGCTCTATGTCAATCTGTCTGTATGTCTATCTGTCTGTATGTCCAGTTCTATGTCAATCTGTCTGTTTTTCAATCTGTACGTCAATCTGCATGTCCATCTGTCTGTATGTCAATCTGCCTGTATATCCATATGTATGTCAGTCTGTCTGTTTGTTGATATATATGTCAATCTATCTGTATGTCTATCTGTCTGTATGTCAATCTGTATGTCTATCTGTCCATATGTCAATCTGCCTGCATGTCTCTGTATATCAATCTGCCTGTGTGTCCATCTGTATGTTAAAATGTCAATCTGTCCATATGTCCATCTATATGTCAATCTGCCTGTATGTCAATCTGTTTGTCTGTCCATCTCTTTGCATGTCCATCTTTATGTCAATATGTCAATATGTATGTCCATCTGTATATCAGTCTGTCTATATGTCCATCTGTCTGTAGTTCAATCTGTCTGTATGCCCATCCCAAATTTGTTTTGGTTGGTGCAAAAGCACAAAAACAATTAAACTTTGAGCAATTTAAATTTTTCACACATCATCATGGTAATATATAGATGTTCAGATTATATTTGTGGGATATTACAACAATTTTTAGTTTTGTGCACATTTTTTAACTGTATAAACTGGACTTATTTTATAGAATCATTTTCAACATGATTAAGCAAGAATCAGCTAGACTAAAAAATTAGGATGGCATATTTGTGTTTATTTATAGATGTTCTCATAGATTCTTGGGGCATTGCAGCAGTTTAATTTTTAAAATTTTTGAACTTTATGAATTTTTTTTCTTCTTCTGAAAACCTTGAAAGCATGCTTAAGCTAAACTGTTTGAATTAGACAAATTTGGAAAACTTATTCATGTGGAATAGACTGTCAAGCCATCACATCAATATTTTAGTTTTATGCTTCTTTCTAAACTTTTTAGACTTATTTTGATGAAAACCATGCTAGCATGATTGGGCAAAACCCATTTGAGACAAACAAATGAAATCTGGCTGGCAAATTTAAATGACCTGAGTAAATTTTCATGTCATTATAACAATTTTTAAACTTTTTTTTATAAATTTTTATAAAACTTTTTGGTTTTCATTGGGGCAATACATTTTTTAACAAACACAAATCTGGTTGCAATACATCTTGCTAATAATTACCATTTATCCATTTGAATATAACATTGTTTCTGTCTTAGTTTCTTCACAAAGTGTAGAAAATTAAATAATGTTTCTTTAATTTATGATTAAATCAATTCAGTGGAAATGACCTATGGACCTTTGAGTATTTGTTTATTCTTGTCTGCACTTTGTTTGTTCTTTATTATTATTATTATTATTATTATTATTATTATTATTTACAGCTTGGATCCAGAGCATGCTAGTGCCCACAATAATCTTGGCACTGTTCTGCAGAACAGTACAAAGGCTGAGTTTCATTTTAGGGAGGCTCTAAGGATTAACCCTCAACACAGGGGTGCACATGTCAACCTGGGATCTCTTCTTTTGTGAGCTCTATTTAAAATGAAAAAATTTTCATTTCCTGTATTTATTTTGTATCACAAGCTTCACATTGTACAGTTTAGAACTGTAGGCTATGAGATATTGGAAGTTTTATAGACCCACAATTTAATTTTTGGAGGGGGAGGCTGGGATTTTCCATCAATCATATTTTTGTTTCTTTTTCCTCAAGATGATTAAAATAATTGAAACTTATATAATGGATATAATTAGTTCCTTTTATTATACAAATCAGAGCAAAAATATTTATTTCAAGCTATTTTGGTCCATAATTGTTTTTTAAAATCACAAACTCCTACCCAAAAAATATAGTGGTATGTCACTTACATGCATTAATGTAAATTGTCCTTTTCCTGCCATCTGGAATTCATATTTTAAAAGTAAACACAAAAATTGTGAGAACAAAGAACAAAATGATTAAACTTTCATGCTTGTTAAGTCTGCTGTATTCAGTGTAATACACACACCATGGTGAACTTAAGAAATTATCATTTGTGTAAGTTTCATGAGGTTTAAGCTATATGCACTCGCTGATAGTATTATAAACAAGGTCTCCATCATGTATGTACATACTAGATGATTTTGCTCACTTTTGTATATGATCGGAGCTCTCCACTTTGGAGATATTTTGTCTTCACAATGTGATAAATGTTGAATAATGTACATATAAGATCCATTTTTTAGACCGATTTAGTTCATTTGTACTGAGATAGGAGAAAGGCATAGTCATATGTTCCAAGAACATTGTGATGTTTTCAGCAGGTTTTAGCATCAAAACTTCATTATCATAAGGCATGCTGGGATTGAGATATTATCTAATAATATAATTTATTTATAGATTTGACCTAAAAGAAGGTGTGTACCTGTTAACTATGAAAGACATGGTGGAAGAAAGAGACTACTATACATTTAAATTAAGGCACAAGGAGTCTTACATTATATTTGGTAATCTCTTTCCTTCATCATGCCTTCATCACATCTGCATTCATTATTTAAATCAAAGACTAGATATATAATAAGCCCCAAGAGACAAATAAAATTTGTAGTCTACTTCTACAGCAAATGCAATGTTTTCTATAATAAAAAATTGTTTTAAATATTTGTTAGGTATTTGATTGCTAATCAAGTTGTTTCAAGTTCAGTGCTAGAATCATTAGGACTACTGCATTCAATCAGAGGTTAACATGCCTGCCTTGTGACCAAAAGTACACAGGTCTGAATCATTGTAGCAGATCAGCCTGGGTTATCTTCTTTTGTGCATTTTCAGGCAAGGCAATTTACCTCAGTTGTCTCAGTACTAAAATTACCTACTTGTTTTACTGTGCCATAAAACACCAAACCAAACCAAACCAAACCAAATGAAATCCATACTACTGGCAAGGATAAATACTGAGGGCATATGTAAGTAAGATTGGCATACATGGTTTAGATATAACTTTTAGCTTTATTGTCTATCATCCATCTGTCCATTTTCACAAGTTTGTTATCACTACTCAAAAACTACTAGGAGGATTGTCATAAAACTCAGTTTAACTAAAACTTGAACGTGTGTGTGTGTGTGTACTGTACACACTCAAACATATATTCAAGCTTTAGATGCTCCTAAATGGCAGCCATCTTGAAAATCTTGTTATTGCTACTGCTCCAGAATGCACCTTTCTGGTATCTAATATGGATGGCCATCTTCATATAGGGTTTGTCAGGGGCCCAGAGTGGCCAAGTGGTCTAAAGTGCTCACTGTTATGGACCACTGCCATCTCACCTCTGTCTGCATGGGTTCAAGTCTTGGGCTCGGCCAATGTGGGTACATGAGAAAGCTTGCCAGTAGTTTCTCATGGGTTGGTGGTTCTTTCCGAGGTTTTCCCAGGGTCTTCCTCCACCATTTATACTGGCCACCATGTACAGCCTATCTTGTGCTGAAAAATCATGTTAAACCCTACATAAACAACAACAACAACAACAATAGGGTTTGTCACCAAATGACTAAATATGATGTCTAGTTGGTCCTAATGAAATTAGAAAATAGTACTGATCTTAAATCCAGCATGGTTGCCATTGCTGCCATCTTGAAAATCTTGTCATTGCTGTGCCATAGAACATCAAAGCTAAACAAATCCAGACTATTGGAAAGTGCATGTACTATTGGTTATAATGTATGTAAATAAGTTTGTAGTATGACCTTAAGATATAATTTTTCATTTTTCTTTTATCAGTCTTTTAAATGTTCTTTAGAAAGTAAGGATCCTCCTTAGTATTGGGTGGCTTGACAAACTTACTGTACATATTAAATTTTGAACAGAATATCAAGATGTCACCTGGAACAGTGTACAAAGAGAGACAACTAAAATTTAATTAAAAATTTCTTAAGCAGTTGAACCAGTGATTTATATATCTTATGAACTGCATAAGAAACAATATCCAAGAATTTAAATTATTTAATTATTGTCAATTAAAATTTCATTTAAAACATATTTAATAAATGATATGCAGTAGTAAAGTTGCAAGAAAATTTTTCAGGATACCAAAGGATTTTTTAACATGGTCACAAAATCCAGTTTTATAGACATCACAAAGACATGTTAAAGATAGATAAAGAAAGATTCATTCAATTGCTTTTTGGGGTTAAATAACATTTTATTATGATACATCTATCTTTAGGTTTTGAAGCACAACATTTGAAGAAAAATTTGCACTTCAAGCAACATTAATTGACACACTAGATGATCAAGAATGTTTTAAAATAATTTAATAGAAACTTACTCTAACCAGCTGATAATATTTTATTCTTGCTATTTAGCTTAAAATTAAAAACATTGCCCATGCATAGAGATTTTTCTTTAATTGTCATAATTCATTTGAACTAATTCCTATGTAATTAATATGAAATGCCGCCTTTGTGCACAGCTTCTTTTTATAATTGAATGACAAAATAGGTAGCTAAAATTTATGTAATCCATCTTTTTTCAATCATAAATTCTAGCTGTCTGAAAAAATCTTGGACTAATCAAGTGTATGGGTAGAAGGAGGGACATAATACAATTATTACAGATTTATTGCAGTTACCTTTGGTTTAAAATTTGTATATGCCCTTGTAGTAAAAGAGGAGACCGTGAGCTGGGAATGAAATTAATCCAGAAAGCCCTATTTTTGGACCCTAAAAACTATGAGGCACTGACAATGTATGGAACTATGCTAATGGAAACAGGGAAGGTGACAGAGGCAGGAGAATTTTACCATGCTGCTCTCATGGAGAAGCCAGATCTCCCCCTTGCCTACAGCAACTATGGCACCTATTTACAGAAAAGAGGTAATGTACACAAAAATTATAATGAGGCATTGATACCTTAATTTATAGTATTGTACAAAATAAAAATCGTCATTTCCAAAGCCTGGTTACTGAAAATATTTTTCCAGTACTGAAATAACAGATCAGTCCATGTAACTAACACTAATCACAAAAATGAGATTACTCAAGTCCTCAACTGCAGTTTGCATGGTGGAAGCATCTTTATCTTGTCCCTATCTTGTCCATCTGTGTATCAATCTGAAGCATCTAGTTTTGACCCTGTCTTTTCCATCATTGAATCTACCTTAGGCATCTTGCTTTGGCCCTCTCTTGTCAGTCTATGTATCCATCTTGCTTTGGCCCTCTCTTGTCAGTCTATGTATCCATCTTGCTTTGGCCCTCTCTTGTCAGTCTACAAATCCATTGGCCATCTTTTCAATCTACAAATCCAACTGAGACATCTTGTTTTGGCCCTGTCTTTTCAATCTACAAATCCAACCGAGACATCTTGCTTTGGCCCTGTCTTTTCAATCTACAAATCCAACTGAGACATCTTATTTTGGCCCTGTCTTTTCAATCTACAAATCCAACTGAGACATCTTGTTTTGGCTCTGTCTTTTCAATCTACAAATCCAATGGAGACATCTTGCTTTGGCCCTGTCTTTCAATCTACAAATCCAACTGAGACATCTTGTTTTGGCCCTGTCTTTTCAATCTACAAATCCAACTGAGACATCTTGTTTTGGCCCTGTCTTTTCAATCTACAAATCCAACTGAGACATCTTGTTTTGGCCCTGTCTTTTCAATCTACAAATCCAACTGAGACATCTTGTTTTGGCCCTGTCTTTTCAATCTACAAATCCAACTGAGACATCTTGTTTTGGCTCTGTCTTTTCAATCTACAAATCCAATGGAGACATCTTGTTTTGGCCCTGTCTTTTCAATCTACAAATCCAACTGAGACATCTTGTTTTGGCCCTATCTTTTCAGTCTACAAATCCAACTGAGACATCTTGCTTTGGCCCTGTCTTTTCAATATACAAATCCAACTGAGACATCTTGTTTTGGCCCTGTCTTTTCAATCTACAAATCCAACTGAGACATCTTGCTTTGGCCCTGTCTTTTCAATCTACAAATCCAACTGAGACATCTTGCTTTGGCCCTGTCTTGTTTGTTTATATATCCATCTGAGGCGTCTTGTTTTGGTCCTGTCTTTTGTATAAATGTATCCATCTGAGGCATTTTAGGAAAATTTCAAGCAATTTGTGCTCTCTCTGCAAAATCTGACAACATTTTATCTCATCTTCTATGGGAGTGTCCAAAAATGGAATCAATCTTGACTAGGTTCACTGAGTGGATAAAGATTGAGTGCAATGATCTCTATAACTTTATGCATCAAAGAGATAATTTTTGCTTGGTGTAATAGATGAAAAAGATCTAAACATGTGATTAACTTATTTATAGTACAGATGAAATTGTATATTTATAACTGCAGATTTAATAGTAAATTACCATATATGCTTCAGTTTAAGAAAGTACTAGAATTACACTTTTTGTCAGTAAAGTATTCTGCATACACAAGAGATACATGAGGAAATTTTGATACACAATGGCAACTTTACAAAAGTTGTTTTTAAACTAAATATTAATTTATCACTATTTACCAATTATTCCATAGTAAGATATGTGTTGATATGCGTGGATGCAATAATAGGTTCAGTATACATGTATGTTTACAATGATTTATCCTTGGGTTGGTCCACATGGTAGACTGTTTTCTAGCTACCTTGATTGTCACATCAATTCCTGGTGCAGGGGAGTTACACATTATTAATTCTTTGTCTATAAATACCTCTGTATATATAGGTGTGTGTGTGTGTGTGTGCTTTTATGTATGTTCATATATGTGTTTATGTGTGAATATGTACATGTGTACAGTATATGTATGGATATGTATATGCATGTATATGTGAAGTGACTTTTCATTATTTAATGGCCAGTTTGATTAGGATTAAAGTGACCTTTCATTGTACCATAGTTTTTATGGCTACTTTGATAGGCATCAGAATGACCTTTTGTTGTACCAGTTTTATGCCAAAGAAGCCAAGCTATATGTTTCCACTTCATATGCACTGTATATGTTGAACACAGAACATTCTAATTATTAATTTCTCTGTTTTATTCTATGTCATAATGACAGGAAACTATGAAGATTCAGTAAGTTACTTCCGTCAGGCATATTTCCTTGACTCAGGCTCCACTCAGGCTGTGGTAGGACTCGCATATGGCTTGCTGCAGCTTGGAAAGCCTCAGGAAGCTGAACAACTCTATACACAGTAAGGCTGGCTTTTTGTGTTGTATACAATGATGGAGGATGCATGTAGTGTTAGCCATGCTTGTCTACCCTGTCCTCTATGTGTCTGAATTGCATCCACCTGTCATAAATTTCATTTCTGAGCAGCACTGTTTACAAGACTCCATGAAATCAAACCAAATTTTATTTGAAGTGTTTTTACAAGTAAAAGATCTACCTTAGATAGAGTTCAGTCATCATCATTTTCTGATGAAAATTGACAGAGTTACTGACCCTGATTGACATGGAATTTTATCCTTCAGTATCTTATTGGTAGGGGCATTTTGTGTCCTGTTAGCACATTTGTAGTTTGTTTTCTTTAAATTAAATGTTTAAGTATTTCCAGATATTAACATACAGTGTTGGATTCTTGTTCTGCTACATTATGCATTTTCTTGTATTAAGCAAAGGATGTGCATTCATGACAGGGTTAAAAAATTTACTTTACATTGATTCAACACATGTGTCATCCCAGTTTCTTTCATGAATGAATTTGCCTTTAGCTTGCAGAATCTCTAGTTATTAGAAAAATCCTTTTGTTCTATTTCAGTTTCTTTGATTCTGGGTATACATTTGATTTAGTGATAGAAGTTGTTTAAAATTATTTTTCCATATTTTATCCTCTTTTCAAATGTTCATCACAAAAATTTTACACATTCTGTTAAAGTTCTGTGCATTTTTATGCATTTAAGAACAGATCTGAAAAGAACTCTAACATATATGAAAATATCATACAGTTGCTTACCTTTGTAGAGGTGAATATATAGTTTCATGAACCAGTAAAGGTCATATTGACCAATGTCAACAAGAGGTCAATATCACAGGTTTACTGGTTCATCAGTCATCATAAAATCACTGAAACAATGGTCTGTAACTGTTTTATTACATGATTTAGTGAATAAGTTTTAAATGGTCTTAACTGTTTTATTACATGATTTAGTGAAGAAGTTTTAAATGGTTTTGACTTTTTTTGTTCGATGATTTGGTGAATATAGTTATAAATGGTCTTAACTGTTTTATTACATGATTTAGTGAAGAAGTTTTAAATTTATATTGTTTTATTACAGCGATAATGTGGCATTTCAACTATATGATGCCACCAAAGTATGCGGTGGTGTCACAACAGTGTAGTATCATGAACAAATCACAGGATGACATGTCACTAAAAAAATGTCTTTATGAGAATTACGTAATAAAGTCACATAATTGCTTCTAATCAAAGTATGCTTGACAATACTTTATGATATTCAGATATTATGCATGTTCTATATTATACAAATGAATATGTATTTACTGTGAATTTACTATTATTCATGGGGTACTAATTTTCATGGGGTACCAATATTCATGCATTTTGTGGTTACTTCAAACTATGAATGTAATAATCTGACCCCAATCCACAAGTTTAAATACCAGCTAAAATGTCATAGTCTATAAAACAACAAAAATCTATACCAGCTAAACTAAATAATTGAAAAAAATGGTGTTTTGAAACGGTTGAAATAAATGATATATATGCATTTCTCTGCAGAGCTGTGTACCAAAATCGTAACAAGGAAACATTAGACCACCTGGCAATGTTTTATTACCGATCCCACAGACTGAGTGAGGCTCTAGATGTCTACAAGGAATTGATTCATCTTTCTCCCAACTCAACTGAGATTCTGATCCATTATGTAAGTTAATTATTTAAAACATTTAATTTTCCAGTGTGATTAATTGTTTGGTTGGTCAGTTGATTAATTCATTGGTTGATTGACTGATTAACAATTAATGATGCATCAGCACAATAAAAACTATTCAGCATTGTGGTAATGGGAGTTACTTGATGTATCCAGATGGACACACCAAGGGAGGCAACCCAGGCTGGCCAGAACAGGATTCAATCCCATAGCCAACTTCATGAATTACATATACTAACAACAGAGCCATGAGTTTCTTCCACTCATCCATTCAATGAAAATATTAATGATTTTATTTTTCCTAATTATATGCTGATGTTCACATTCTTCTGAATGGAAAAATTAGGATGGAATTTGAATCCAGCTGATATCTAAATGTCCACTGTCGGGTCAGCATCAGATCCTGGTACAGTAAAACCTGTTTTGAAAGACCACTGCTATGGAAGACCACCTGTCTTGAAATACCATATTCTCAGTGCACAGATTTAATGATTATATAGTGGTATGACCTGTTATGAGAGACCACCTGTCTTGAGAGACCATACTTTATTGGCAGATGGGGTGGTCTTTCAAGAGATGTTGCACTGTGTTTTATATTTATCTATACTGTAAGGATAGAGTTAAATTTGGACTTTGGACACATCCAAATGACCCCACTATTAATTAGTCTTCAGAGATTATCCATCCAATCAAACTCCCAATTTTATACATCATTTCCATTATACACCATTTGTTCATTCAGTATGCTTTGGATTTGATCCAGAAGAATGACAGAAATAAATTCTGGTTTTTTACACATTTGACACCAACATTTTAACCCTTTCTATTATTGCAGTTAACACTGAACTACAGCTCAGTATACATGTCAGTTGATATATTGTACTATGTTGTCATATTGTACAGTTTGTAGGTCAGGTCAGGCATTGCTTGTTACCATAACAGTAAATTGTACTAACTGTGGCTGTTGCCCCAGAGTGGACAGCTATACCTAGATCCCTCTGGTAAGTCGTTTGTGGTTGATCAGGTAGCTAAAGGCAGATGGCAAGAGCTAAGT